>JAVQJD010028394.1:0-16260 GCA_036023655.1 Nannoperca australis | reverse complement strand
ACACACACACACACACACACACACACACACACACACACACACACACACACACACACACACACACACACACACACACACACGGGTCGCAATGCAAATTAAATGAGTGCAAAGTACTTATTCCTCCTGCAAAACACCATTCAGAGTTGGAATTGTGACATTCATGGTTGACGGGTGAGAGGTGAAATTAGTCCAAACTTCCTCTCCCAAAATCATAATCACAGACTGCAGAAAAACATGGACAAAGCATCTGTGAGATAACATTTGGTTTTCCAAGGATCCCTCTAAAGAGCAATCACTTGATTGGTTGCCTGATTAGTTCCAAATATTTATTTTAAGACAGTAGGGTTAGAGGAGCTCTCAGTTTTTACCTGGTGTTCATCAAAAAGCAGCACTGCACTCTGATTTTTAAAAGTTTGACAGCTAAGAATCTTGGTGTTACGCTCGATCCTACCCTCTCTTTTGATCAGCACATTAAAAATATCACCAAAACACCTTTGTTTCATCCAGACTTCATTATTGTAATGTTTTGTTGTCAGGCCTGTCACGTGCTAGTACTAAAAGGCTCAGAAAGTTCAGGCTCAAATGGTTGAGAATGCTGCAGCTAGAATCTTAACCACACCAATTTTAGCTTCCCTTCAGTGGCTCCATATCCATGTCAGATCAGACTTTAAAGTGCTTCTGATTACTTACAAAATTGTAAAGCCCCTTGAGGCAAATGTATGATTTATGAAATTGGGCTGCATAAACAAATAGACTTGACTTGGATGAAAAACAAATAAAACAAACCCCACTAAGGGCATTTTTGGTGATGCTTTATATACCAATTAGAAGACAAAACACGATCCAGTACACATTCCAGTAAAATTTATGGAAAAACATGAAAAATGCACATGACCTTTTTATTCTCACATTCAATGTATGTCATTTTTTACTTTTTAAGTCCAAATGAAACAGCACTTTGAGAGCATCAATTTGACATTTGCTGGATGTTGGTATGGTAAAAACAGGGGTTATTCAGAAGTGTAAAGCACTGGGAATTTAGTTTAGAGAGAAGAGTCACAGCTAAACTTTGCCTGTCAGCATAAAGTGACTTCAAAGATGCACCACTGCCTTGATATACTAGTGGTTTATCCGGTTTCTATTACTGAAGTTTTAGCAAACAGATTGGATAGACATCTAAAGGACACAGAGCATGGGCATCAAACTATAGAGGTTTTTTTGGCAACCTGTTGAATAAAAGAGAAAACAGGAAGCCCCGGATGATGAGATGTTTGTGCTAGTCTGACCAATCAGAAGCTACGCTGCAGGACTTGCAGTGCCTACAGGCATGGTTAAAACCTACGATTACAAGAGACCTGTATAGAACAGTGAAGGAGAGAGGCGATGCAGGGACAAAGTCGAGTCCCAGTTCCAGCAGGGGAATACCAGAGGCTAGTGGCAGGGACTAAGGACACTAATGGATTACAAAGAAAAATAACCCCATTGTCCCTGTGCTAAATTGCCATCACCTACTTGAATGACTTCTGTCAAGTGGCAGTCACCTCTATGGTCATAAGTGGCAGGACGACATCTGCTCCTTACTACCCAGCACCCTAGACCCTCTTCAGTTTGGTTACCGATCCAATCAATCGTCATGGACTGGATCACGGGCCGAAGCAGGATTCAGACCCAGGCGCTTGAACTTAAAACTCTTTAATAAAAAGCAAACTCAATCTGGCATGGCGTGGAGGTCAAACAATGTCCAACAGAAAACACTTTTGTGGTAACAAAAAAAAAAAAAACATTGAATCTCTCTTCCTTTGTGGTAAAGTTACAAACTCACCACACTTAGAGAAGTGGAATAGAAATCTTACTAATACTTAGTTTCTCTTGGTACAAAGAGGCCCAAACAGGAAAACTCAAGGAGTTATTCCCCTCAAGCCATCTGAATCCTGATATTTGAACTATTTGTTTATTCCACACAAATGTATCTGCTTATCTTCTGTTTTTACACATTTATATAAAATGTATTGGATTTTATTTTTCTATCTTGTTGAATTTATTTCATTTGAAATTTGTTTATTGTAAACTGGGAGGGTCAGAATAAAGGGTTGACTATCAGGTTAGCATGGGAATGTGAAGGAAGATGCAGTCCGGATTTTCAATCCTTTAAACAAAAGGTTTATTTTCTCCAACACTTAAATTATCCAAAGTCAAATAATTGCATCAAACATAAATGCAAAGGAAAATGACACATGGGGTGCTGAATCTGTAAGACCAAAAAATACAAGGGATTACAAATTAGTCTCAAATTTCCACTTTGAAGAAATAAGGATAAAAAGCACTCTCCTCACCACAGCTGCCCCATGGGAAGGTCAAAAAGTGAGGGATTAGGTGTGCAATCTTTAAATAAGGAGTGATCAGGTGAACTTAATCAGGTAAATGAGGGGTGGGAAGGGTGAAAACAACAGCTAATCAGTGACGAGGAAAGGAAGTGAGGTAAAGGAAGTGACATAGGTGAGCAAAGGAAGTGGGAAAAGAAAAGGAAAGGATCTTTACTACAGCTGCCCTCAAATTTCTAGTGAGAAATACCATCAAAGACCAAACCATTATTAAAAGTGTGTCTTCAGGGAGGACTGGAAGTGGGATCAGATGAGTTGCAGTCCTGACATAGGACTTGTCTTTGGCTGCATCTTAAGCTGTCCTGATGCAGCCATTTTTGCTTTGTAGGAGTTGGGATCTCAGTCAGGGTAAGACACCGGTGGGAGCGATGCATCCTGCCATCCCATGATTAGAAGGTTGGGTGTAACTGGATCATCAACAGATCTGCAATATCAGATACATAGCCAAGTGGTTTTGAATTAAGAATGCCTTCAATTTCAATTAACTTTTCTCAGAACCATTTGTGCACCAATGGTAGTCTTAAGAGAATTCTTCACTCAGCATATTTTATGTGGAGGATTGAAACAAAAGTAAATTCTTTGTTGCCAGCACTGACATAATAGTGAGAGAAAGGGTTTCGAAAGCTTCCTGTAATGCTCTGTTCGCTCCTTTGAAGTTGGTTCCTTGATCACATAAGATCTCAATTGGTGTTCCAAGAAGTGAATTGATGAAGGGCCATGAGGAAGGAGTCCACATCCATGCGATTAAGGAGGTCAAGATGTCCACATTATTTCTACTCGGTTGGGCGGCCAATCTTGACATTATATGGTCCAAAACAGTCTATTTCTGTGGAGTAGAGGTTTAAGTAACCTGAGACAAGCAGCTGTTCATCTTTGGGATGGTCGGTTTTGCTCTCCACTTTTGACATGAAACAGTTTGAACAACAACATGGAAGACACACTGTTCTTGATCTGAGGTTATTTGTGTTCTAAATGAAAAACTCAGGACAAGAGTATCCAAATAAAGAGTCTTTACTGGTGACAATTTTAACGAACAGAAAACCACTCAAATGAGGGGAAAAGGCACTCCAGGCTTGAAAAACAACAATAACTAGATCTGAACATGGTCACAAGATTCTTGATGTGAATAATCGCTGGTTCTCTGACATGAAGACAAGATAAACTGACACAGGTCAAAAGGAGACATGGACTATAAATACACAAGGTAATGGGGAACAGGTGGAAACAATCAGGAAGACAATCGGACTTGCAGGAAACACACGAGGACAGGAAGTAAAAAATACTTCAAACTAGAGGGACATGATTATCAAAATAAAACAAGAAATGATGAAAACACAAAATAACTATCTAAATTAACAAAGATTGCGGGACATAACTATGTGGGCATTTTCCAATTCATCTTCTACTATAATTTTATCAGCTCTGCTCACGTTATGATCCTGACTTTTTCATCCTATTTGTTACTACTTTCATTGCCTGTATCTTTTTCTCTTGCCTTGTTAGCCACTTTGTAAATTTACCTTAAATTAAGTATGAGAACATTTGACACCAATGGATGCCTCTTCACTGCATCTCCCATTTGAGACATACAGCCAAACATGTGCCCATATGCTGTACAAACTTGTTTTGTACAACTGGTTTTGCTTTCATGCCATAATACACTCAAGAGAGAAACCAGATGAGTACCAGGTCTAAGGTGTAACATTTAGAATGTGTGAATGAGGTTAAAAGAGTCTATAAGATCTAAAAAATGAGAAGTAAGGGAATGGGAAGGACAACATACATGACATATTAAAATCACCAAGAAGACCTAAGTCATAAAAAACATCTGGTGGCCTCTTTCAGAGGGCATGGGAAAATTAAAATCACTGGGCCTAGTCTCAATCAGGGGAATAGTGTCCCATGGGGAAAGCTATGTCTACCCAGCCTGTTGTCTGTCAAAAACAGATTAAAGCTATCAAGAAAACCTATATTGCGAGCTCTGCAGGTGGACTGGAGCCAAGTGTGGAGGATGAGGATTCTGCTGAAATGCCCTACTCCATGGGCTAATGTAGAAATAGGCCCGGAAATAAGAACAGACACTTCAGACTGCTGAGGAGCTGTGTTTGTTCCCATATAAACTATCACATGATTGATAGAAGATTGGAGTGGGAAAGGGATTTGCTGCCAGATCAGGGCAAAGAAGACTTCCAGAGCATCTGAGCACAGCCTCTTTACTGATTCAACAATGGGAAAAGGATGTCAGCACCCAAGATGAAGGCCGTTGATTTGGCTTCACAGAGGTGCAGCGAGCCACCCGAACGCTGCTAGCCATCAGTGGTAAGGAAAGTGTCGGCAGGCACTGTTTTCTGAGAAGGGTCCAGATTGGGATGGATCTGAACCACAGTAGCATCAGTTGGGTGGACTGGAATGTCGTCAGTCTGAGTCATGTAGTGATTGTAGAGGTTTAGTCAAGGGTGTGAGACAGCTCCACCTGAGTCTCTCTTGCAACTGGGGACCACCACTTCAGTCCATGACGACTGATGGTTAGGTATAGAGCAGGAGGAAATCTGTGAACAGGTGGAGGGGTCCTACAGAGCTGTGAGAGGCAATCTATTGAATGACAACGCTAAAAGAAGCCATAGCTGTTGTAGGTAATCTGTCGTAAAGTGTTAATGTCTGTATTTGGGGTGAAGGTCTGGTGAGAATCAGGAATGAGGACGGGTGAACATTATCAGCATTTAGTTATGCCATTTGGTCTCACTAATGCCCTTGCAGTCTTCCAGTTGTTAGTTAATGATGTTAAAAATCTGCTCAACATCTGTGTTTTTGTGTATTTATCAAGTCCAAACAGGATCATGTGGTGCATGTCTATGAGGTCCTCCAGAGGCTCCTAGAGAACCAGGTCTTTGTTAAGGTACAAAAGTGTGAGCTTAGAAGGATCCGTCCTGGTGTTTGTTGTCAATGCTGATAACATCCGAATGGATCCAGCCAAGACCAAGGCTGTCACTGACTGTCCTGCTCCACCCACACACAAGGAACATAGTAATAATAACAATAACTTTATTTATATAGCCCCATTCGAAAGCAAAGTTATAATGTGCTTTACAATAAGAGCAAATAAAAACAGTACAGTCAATCCAGTAAAATAATACAGTAACAAAGGACAGCAATGTATTACTGTAATGTAATAAAATAATGCAAAAATGCAGGAATCACATAGTTTAAACAGGATAAAATAATTAACAAAGTTAAAATGCCATCATCAGGAAAACGCTGTATGATAAAAGTGAGTTATAAGAAGCGATTTAAAAGAAGATGTCAACACTTTTTGGGTTCCTCAAAAAAGCCTATGGTTCATCTGAAACTACAGTTCTATGGCAGCTCCTCTCACTGCCCTCACCCCCCAGAAAGTGCACTTTTGGTGGTCCTCAGCGGCTGAAGGGCTATTCGGTGAGATTAAATCACATTTCACCTCTGCTCCCATTCTCATATCTCTATTCTTGGCTGTCTGAAACATTGCCATGGTCAGTAGTTTGCAGGGAATATCTCAGCAATAAACAAAAAATCTAAAAGCCTGGTGACCTGCAAGCCTTTACTAAGGGCACATTTAAGACGGATATACACTGGTCTTGAACAGGGAATGAGCAGGGACACCACAGAAGATCAGAGCTACCCTGAAGTATTTATTTCCTGTCTTGACACGCCAATTTATTGAATTGGCTAAGTGAGGCACTGAAGTGGGCATACATATTTAACCTGCTGGTTACACAAATATAAAACAAAGTCAAAATGTCCATTATGTTTCAGAGTAGACTAAACAGTGTGTAAGCAAATTAAGTGGTCCCTCCTCATTGGCTGCTCCCTCTGCTGCAGCAGAGCTACAGTCCCTGTTCTGAGAAGAGCTCTCCATTACTAACTGATTAACTGCTAATTGTAAAGGCTTAATTGGCTTGAAATACACATTTTCTGCTCATCTCTGAGTTTTAGTCCACTGTGATTAATCCTCGATGGTTCCTCTTGATAATAGAGAGAAATACAAATGAGCCTCTCTGAATGCTTATAAGTGCAGTAAAACAGTGGTGGCTCGCTTGTAGTGCAGCATCGCTCTGCTTTCATCTCATTTGATTAAGCAAGTTCTCACCATTGCATAGAGCTACATGTTTTCTTGAGCAGAACCAGGCTCTAGGTGGGCGCTTACCTGCCTTGAAAGGTGGGGGGGAGGCAGCTAGCCAGCTAACACGATGTAAATCAAACAATTTGATACATTTTCTCCAAACACTCTTGGCATACCGGTAAATTTGCTTTTTAAAGTTTAACTCCACCATCAGATTCTGCTATAACCCTATCACCTAGCAAATTTAAATAATGCACGAGGGAGGTACCAACACCAGTAGGGCTGTGGAATCATGGCTGCATAGTGTGTGGGACAGGAGACTGACTGAAACACATTATTCTTTTTTAATAAAATGTCATAATGTAGATTAGTCCCAAAATAAGAGACTCTATCTAAACATTGGCCTTGCAGGTTCAGACAGAAACAGTAGATGACGTGTTAAGCCATTATAAAATCATGAAACATTTATACATTTGGTACGAAATGTCAATATTAACACCAGCATTGATGTGTTTCATCACACTACAGTCATATAAATTAGCTTACAGCTCAAAAAACATGTTTTAGTGTGCAGTACCTCTTTAAGTAATAGTTAGCATAGTGAAACAGGTGTCTGTGGGGAGGGGGATTTCATATTAATCTGCCCATTAGATTTTGATTTTTGCAGGTACATTCTTTGGCCCAGTGTTGAGGAGAACTTAGTGGGTCTCAAAGAATTCATCCTTTGAACCATGAATATTTACACCAAATTAATGGAAATCCAATTATTGTTTGACTTAAGCAATGGCTATATTTGTCCAAGTCCAATATACTGTTAAAATAAATAAACAACAGCACATTCCAGGTGACTTTGAAGAAACAGATCACACAGAATCCTTTGTAACCCAAGGGGGAATATTCACCTTTCAGCCAGCTGACTAAGAAATTAGTTGGAACAAGTCAGGTAGCCTATGCATATAGTTGAGAGGATAGTACACCACACACATCACTGTCCCCTCTCAAAAGTTATTCCCCATTATTTGTCATCCTGCCTCTTTGCCACTTGTTGTCACGAGTGCCATGGCATCGAACATAATGAGCCTGAAGCTCCGTGTGGAGCCAGGACATGTTGCTTTGTACTGTACGCCGCTGCAAGCAAAGGAGATGTTGGAAATGTATCAAAAGTTGTAGGATTTTCTGCAGGATTTTCCACCATTGAATAAGGCTTTCACCATCTGAAGGGACAAGCATGCACATCTGCATTTGTAGAACGGCCAATAGGAAATTTTCCCTCAGACCACTTAAATTACAATAAGCCTCACGGTTTTTATGGAATTCTTTTTCAATGATGCCAAATAATACTGCCGACCCCACAGTTAAAGTGACATATGTTTAACAAACAAACTCTTCTGTTTGTGTGATAAAATACGTTCTCAGAAGTATTGACAGAAAGAGAGTGACCTTTTAAACTGTGTTAATAAAGAACAGACCTAACACTGGACATTTTGTTATTTATTCCAAACAACCAATGTACCGTCTGTATTCGGTACATTGATTACTAGCACCCCTTAAAATCAGGCATTATAAATAGAATGTTTTTCCCTTACTGTAATAATATGTGTAGTAGACAAGTATTTGTAGTGAGAAAGACACGTAGTTTTTTTCTGTTTATTATCATATGTTTTAGATTGTTGTTATAGTCCTTGCAATAGGGACTTAATGCAGGATAGAGAGAGAGATAGAGCACATGCAGCAGCACTCTGCAGCAGAGTGAGAAAAGTGAGGTAGGTCTGCGTCATTGACAACTGTCTCCTATACGAAATGGCTGTATTCCCACGCATTTTTATAAACTATGATGAACTTGTCATGGATTACATCTGTCTCAGAAGGGGAGAAGCCATTTCGGTGGCAGCCAACCCCCACGACTTCAACCTTGATGCCCCCCCCCCGCCCCCAGTTGCCGGCGCCAGGCCAGTACGGAGGTAGCGGGCAATTTCCAGGAACTGGGTCCAGTGCTCACGCTCCTCCGCGAGACAGGCCCAGCACAAATCGGCCTCCACCCGGTGACATTGCCCCAAACACATGAAGCAAGTCGCATGAGGATCTTCTGCCAATATGGGAGAAGCACAGGTGAAACAAGGTTTGCCTTTGTTATTCTTATTAACCCGTATCCTTCTCTGAGTGACCATGACACATTTGGTTCCATTAGGCCCGTAGGTGGCTGTCTGTCTTCATGTAAGCGTGATTGACTGAACAGGCACGTGCTCAGAACATTTTAAATATATTGCAATAATGATTTCTTATCCATGCTTTTCAAAGCTGGCTTATATAGACCATACAACAGGTTGCAATTAAGGACTGAGACCAGGCTGTAATACAGTGTGAAAAGTGTGAGTCTGCAGTATGCATTTGATGTCTTATAAATCTGAAATGATCATGCTGAAGCTTTATTGTTTTTGAACTATTGCTATCAATAATTTCCTTTTATAATAATTTCAGGAGAAGGGGAATTGCTTCCTTTGATAAAAAATAATACTAACCATTTTATACAAATTCAAGGTCAAGCATAAATAAGTCATCCAATCTGCTATTTTCTCCATCAAGTGCATCATAAGTGTACAGTATGTTTAAGACCACAAGCGCTGGTATTGGGACTGACTATCTTAAGTTACAACACAAAAGCCATAAGAGAGTCTGAAAGTTACAATACACTGAAAGTTTATGATCATTTATAAATCGATTGCATCCTTGCACATACAAACAATACAATTAACATCTATTGATCTACTGCCCAGGTGTGTAGCAACGATGTTCCACAGTAATGGACGCAGTATAATTAAGCCCTGAGAAGTTCAGTAGGTTGATGTGTGAATCTATGTGAAGTATGCGCATATTGTATGTATTTGAATCATTACGAAAACATGGTGATGCAGAGAGCCAGAGTGTGAGGCCAGGCTGTGTGTTGGCCTCACGACAGGAATCAGAAACAAACAGTAGCTTATTAGTATCAACCTCAGCAAAGAGAAACTGCATGTCTCCTGCCTTCACTTTGGCTCTCCATTTCTGGAGTGCAATCATACGCTGAAAAACAGTTTGAGTGTAGTGCATTTGTAACATATTTTCACCAGGAGAGAAATCACAGAGTAAAGAAAATATTTCTGTATAGAGCAGGAAGTTTCAGCTCACTAATAGCTAGTTGTCAGAGAGCAGAAAAGTCATTGCAGTCATTAAACATTTCTTTCACATACTACTTTTATTTCTGACCATGTTTACATTTTACATTGTATATGAAAAGTTCACTTAAATATAATGCATTCTCCACTGTTGGCAAAGGATTATGTCTGATAATTTTGGTGATCCCTGACCTTTTTTCTTGTCTAACAATATGGTCAAAGTTTCTCCTTGTCAACACTGATAATTTTAAAAGTGAAAAATGACAAAATTAGGACAAAGCTAAACATTAACAACATGGCCAATCACTGATTAAAGTGGGTATGATTATAGGATTATTTTGGCTGGTCAATGGTGCAAAGTCAAAGTTTACAAAGGTAATACACAGCACAAGATTTGCACTGATTTACTTCACATCGACTGATAACGGTCATTCCACTGAAGGGATGTTGCTATAAAATGTTGCGTTTTCACATTACATTACATTCATGCGGTAGATGCTTCTGTCCAAAGAAACTTCACATTTAAAGGCAATAGCAACAAAAGCTCAATGTCATCAAAAATTGCATGTGCAATGTTACAAATTAACAATGTGAGAATAGGTGAATTGTGAATGAGTGGGTTTTCAGCATGCAGCATAAGATTGTGTGATTGCTGTCCTGACTTCAGTCAGAATAGAATAGAGCCTTGACCTAGATGAGTGACAGGGTAGCCAATTGTCCAGAGTCAGAGGAGCACAATGATGGGGCTTGAGCGTAGAGTTTGACCATGGCTTGGAGGTAGGAGGGAGCAGTTTCCTTCACTGCTCTATAATTGTACTCCTGCTGCCATGCTTGATGAGAATTACATTTTATCATCAAGAGTCACACATCTTTTTCCTGAAAAACACAGGATAGAGCTTTAAGTTTTAAATGTGAGTCTGTGAGATTGGGAAAATGTTCCAAGTTTAAACACTGCAGAGCAAACCAGGTGTCAAAATGCCCTTAATTTTACTGACTTCTAGTAGTTTAACGTCTCAGCTTACTGCAGTGACGTAGAAATGTACTTTTGAGAGTGGTTTCAGGTGCAACAGAGTATACTTCGAACTGGCTTAAAACCTTCAACCAGAGGGGATAGTGACACAACCCTGTTCAGCCTGCTAATCTAAATGTTAAATAAAACAACATGGTCGAGGGCTAATGGGGGTTGGACTTACTGGTATGCCGCCAAAGTCTGAAGGTCTCCAGATGTTTTCAGTCTTTGTGTCTGGTGGTTTTTGTCCACGTTTGACATCTCAGGTTTCACAGCAGGATAATTGGTGCATGATATACAATGGATGGCATAATATTGTAGAAATAATGTGTACGTGTGTGTGTATTTATTTGTTCTGCCTGTGTGTTCTGCACATGCACGGCCAGAAACAAAAAAGCATGTGAAGCGAGAGCTTTAAATTTCCTCTCCGCGTGTGGAGGCCAATTTGAAAAAAGTCACAGTTATTGTTCTTGCAAACTACACAGTGGAGAGGTATGGAGGTATTTTGTGTCTTTTTTAAGCAGTCAAAAAAATGGTTTGAGAGGAAAACTTTCCACACTTTTGCTTGCAAACCCTAAAGTTTTGCTTGCGAATCTAAAAGTTCTGCTTCCGGTTCCGCTGGATTCCGTGGGCTAGACCTACGCTGAAAGACGAATGACACGTTTCTATTGGCCAGTTTTGATCGGAATGACAGCTTGGCAACATCCGCAGTCAGTTAACGAGAGAGGCTGTTTTGAAGTCCACCGGAGGGGAAAGTCGATACAAATGTAAGTTTCTTTACACATAACTTCCATCTTATTGATAGCAGTAATGTTAGGTTTGAGCTAGATTGCTTTTGTTTAACGAGCTGTGCTGTTGTAATGGGTTGAACAAATATGTATTATTTTGTCATCTTGTTGCTGCTTGTCCAGGTACGCTGCTATTATTATGCAAAAAATATCACTTGTTTTCCATTATTGTCCTGTAGTATTCAGCAAATGCACGACCCAAATCACTTGTTAATAACATTTATGCTTTGCTCTGCACGATCACAACTCCTATTACAGTATGACCAGCGTACAGCAACTGAAGCTGTGCAGCATCTAATGTCTTTGCTCACCAGAGCAATTCCTCAGGAGCCTAAAGTTTCTACCTGTTCCTATGATAATGAAATATAAATGACCTATTCATACTTAGCTTGTAGCACCAGTGCTATTAAGAAATGTAATCTATCATAAAGGACTTGAGTTAAGGTGCATAACAAATGTTATTAACAAGTGATTTGGGTCATCTGAACCCAGCCCGGTTCTGTGTGAGCAAACAACGGCAGAGAGACAGAACTGGTGAAGGACAACGCTGTAGGTTTGCAGTGATACCAGAGGCCTCTGAGCGGACGAGAAGAGTGACATCCTCTCATTAGTATGCAGATTATACGTCAATCATGCTCTCCTTTCCCCTCCCCTCAAACTCCTCCTCTCCACGACAAAACAGAGATAGAGAGTTGAAACCGAAACACAAGAGCGTATAAAAAAAAAGAAAAAAGAGTGACATTTAAGAAAACAATTTGAACATTATCATTGTAAAACATCAGAATGTAAAAAATATCAAGTTTGGGTTTTGTTTTCAAAGCCAAATTTTCTTTTTGATGCCACATAAAACTGTTACTGATCTGGCTCCATAGGTTATTAGCTGACAGATTTTTAAGTCAGTGTTATGTGTAACATGCAAAGGAGGGAACTTTTAACATCTTCAACACAGAATTTGTTTAACACACACACACAGCCTTTCTCTTTGCTGACCTCTGCACTCCAGGTTGGCAGGGTCATAGTCCTGTCCGGTCTTACAGTAACACTCGTAGCTGCCCCAAGTATCCAAACAGAAGCCTCCTTTACACACCTCTTGGCCAAACAGTGTACATTCATCTGCATCTGCAAACAGCAGAGTAGGCATCACATGTTACGTGTTGACAAAGTTTAAGGTAGGCTTTAAAAGTGTTGCAATGAAGAGCCAGGAGTAGCTTCACTGCTGCTTTATGTACCAGGGGGCCTCCCAGGGGATAGCTGTAGCATTAACATATTTAGGTACAATCTGCATGTAGCATTAGCATACAGACACATATAGCCAGAAGGGAACATTGTATCATCATTCTCTCTGCATCACCTGTGCTCTAGAAAACAGACAAACCTTATATATTTCCATGGAAACAACGTAAGTGCAAAGTTTGTAGCGCTGTTTAGAGCACTTCACTGTTGCAGCCTGCTGTTAACTGACAACAACATTCCTTTCATTAAAGCTGAAAACAGGGTTAGGCCAGGTCAGATCGTGGTGTTCTCCGGTCTTTTCCAAAGCTTCTGATAAGGCAATTATGTGTAAGACATTTGAAGAAAATCATTAGATGTGGTTGAGGCTTAAAAGGCTGCAATTTATCAATCAGGCCAACACAGAGTCTTTGTTGCTTGTTAGTGCACTTTTCCTTATATACATTATTTAATATATTGGACACTTCATCATCATTTTGTGTCATCACTGACAGGTGCAGAGATCCACATCACTGATTTTTGCATCTATAAAATGTAAATTGCATTGTCTATATCATGGACAACATTTTTTTTTTCTGAAGGCAAAATGCACAAAATTCTAACTCAGAATTTGGACAATAGCTTAACAAACACTATTTCTTAGGCCAAAACTGATACTGATATTTGGGAATTAAAAAAAGCATGATAACAATATATAGGCCAATAGTAATTACTATGATTAGTAATGATTACTATATTACTATAAAAATGCATAGTACTATATAGTATTTCTATGTAGTGTGTATCCGTACTATAGTACATACTACTACATGGATCCCTTAGATTTATGTTTTTAAGAATTGTGACCAAGATACATACTAAGCTGGACATTTCACAGTGTAAAAATTCACAGATTCACAGATATATCTGCAATAAGCTAATATCGGCCAATATATGAAACTGGACCATGTATTGTATCTAATTTGGATACACTGGATAAAAGCTACTACCAAAAGCTACCATAAAACTCTACTGTACATAGCAAGCTAGCATAGCATGTTAACATTACAGCCATAAATCTGCACTTGCAGTTATATTGCCAAAAGTGTTATAAACACCAACAGGTGCGTGATGAATCTATGATGTTAAGTCATGTAGAAGTAACTTTGTCTTACCTTTGTAGCTGTCAACTGTGGGTACTCCATACAGCAAGTCTCCACTGGGAATAAAACCTCTTCCAGATGGACACATCTGATTGAACTGGTCTGAAACGGGACAGACATGGAGGTATTGAGGTTAGAGAGAATCAGAATAAGTGCCACTACATCCAGATATTTGTTGAAAGTTTCACATTTTGAGAAATAAGCATATTTTCTTTGTGGTGGAAAGTTAGATGAGGTGAGGATTAATTGCACTCTCATGTCTGTCCATTAAATGCAGTATGAAGCTAATGCTAGAAGCCAGTTAGCTTAGCTTAAAGAGCAGAAACTGGGGGGAGCAGCTAGCCTGGCTCTGTTCTAAGATAACACAATTCACGTACCAGTACATCTAAAGCTCACTTATTAACATGTTGTACATCATTTGTTTAAGAGTTTGTTTAATCAGTTCATTGTTTTAAGGTGGGTTATCCATCTTTGGTGGTGCTGCAAACTGCAACCTCTCTAGCTTCAAAAAAGAACTACAGTTTGTGTAGTTGAAATTATGCTTTAAAAATCTGCTGGTGTACTGTGTTACTTAAATAGAGTCCGAGGTGTGGCTAGAAAAGATTCTGATACCCCTTTTCCATCAACATGGAACAGATTCTGGTTCTCGCACCTAATAGTAAACTGTTCGGAGCATTTTGACTTTGCTTTGGAACGTGAAGTTCCCAGCTGCAACCAAAAATAGCAGGTTTTCTGTGATGACATCAGTGGGCGTGTCATATTCTCCAGGTTGGAAAGAGGATGGAGAAGGCAACAATGGTCTATGGTCTACTATGGTACTACTACTAACGGTCTTCTGTCTTCTTATCATTAATAGTTGGGCCATGCTTGTTTTCAGGATAAAAACAAATATCTGTAGTAAAAGAACAGCAGCTTTCAAGGAATCAATGTTATCCACCATCCTGCTACTGCTGTTTACTTCTGCTGTGCATTGTGCAGCATCCTCTGTTGATGATGCATCCTTGATTACAATAGTGCCAATCAAAACTGGTGGAAACGGGGGCTGGATCACTTGATAGTTCCATGGTTCCAAGAAACCTGAACAAAACCGGTTCAAGACCCAGAGACAACTTGGTGGAAAGAGGACATCACTTTAGCTGTGGGTTATTGTCCAGATTCCTTCCTTCTCATACCCCCATTCCTCTATCTCACCTGTGCCATTGACAGGACAGGGATGAACCTCACAGTTGTCACCCCAGCCGGCTCCCAGCGTGCAGCAGCATTCCTGCAGGGTGACATGGCTGGTCAGCACACTCTCACAAAGGTTCTTATCGTTCAGACGATAGTAGCACTCCTTATGCTCCACAGATGATGCTGAAAGATGAAGGAAGGAAGAGAGGGATAGAAGAATGAACACACAGTGGGAGGCAAATAACATGTGTTTAGCTCATTGGTTGTCACTCGTATCAAGTCATGAGTGTGTAAATGCAACTTCAGACCGCCTGAAAACATTAAGAACCCAACCTGATCCAAAGATGATCTAGAGTCCAGCTAATTGTTTCTGACTTATACTACTACATGAGAAGAACAGTTTTCCAGCCCCTCTTTATGTACATGTCATACTGGTGTTCTCCTTGTGCTTTTTTTACAGGTTGAAAGCAAGATAAAGTGATCCCATTTCCTGAAGGATCCACTAAGCTAAAGATGAGGCCAGGCTCCAGTTGCAGTTGTTTTTTATTGTTATCAGAACCAGATTTATTGCATTTATTGCATTTTAAAAAACCTGTGTAAAACATAAAACTGCGTAAACAACAGCCCATAACGGTAGCCTTAAAAAATGTAACAAAACACGGACAACTGGACCGACGGTTGCAACTGATGTTGTTGTTGTATGTTGTGTAGAAGTGACGTTGCTATACCAACCGCCGGCTGGCTTACGTCACTTGAGTGTCCTTTTGGGGTTTTACATAATGTGTTGGTTAAAACAAAGAAATCAATTTCAATTTTGTCCCTATCTACAATATAAAGTGTGTGTACCTCAATTTACAAACTAACATGGAGAAAAGACAGTATAATGAAACCAGTTATACACCCTGGGGTTCTTTAAATTATTTGTATAAAAGCTGAAGGTGGGTCACCTGTGGGACCGGGCATACACTTGGCGATGGTGACATTATAGTCCTGGCCAGTGGGACACACGCAGAGGAAGGAACCATCAACGTTCACACACTGAGCTTCTCCGCATACACTGCTCAGCAGTTTACACTCGTTCACATCTGTGGAGAAGGAAGTACATATTGATCTTTTTTTTTTATTTTTTAATTAGGCTCAATAATCAAGGCATAAGATGATTATACATCCTCAAGATTCAATTCAATTTTCAATTCAATTTTATTTATATAGCGCCATATCATAACAAAGTTATCTCAGGGCACTCAATCACATGGAGCCGGTCGAGACCAACTTCCACACACACAAAGACC
>JAVQJD010028389.1:0-33039 GCA_036023655.1 Nannoperca australis | reverse complement strand
AAGAATGTGCATTTGTGTTTCTCATCAGTCTGGATCTCTTTCTCATCTTTGTACCATTGTATTGTTATCGGCAGGGAGCCGGAAACAAGACACTCCAGGTGAGCAAACGATCCTTTGATTCCTTCCGTCTGCTTCAGTTTTCTTGTAAAAGATGGTGGAATAATTTGATCTGATATAGATGGAGGGAAAAAGAAGTAAGAAGCAATGTTCAAAGTAAGATGTAATTAAACAACGCTAATTTTAAATTCGACGGTACACATTGAGAACTGACCAAGAATGGTGAGTGTGGCCTGGCAGGAACTTTGGCCAACATCATTTGAAACCTCAAAAGTGTATTCACCACTGTCGTTTTTCTCAGTTTTAACAATCTTGAGAACAGAGCTGGTGTCAGTACCATGCACTTTATATCTCTGGCCTGAGGTCAGCTCCTTGCCAGCCTTCAGCCAACTGGCCTTCAGTGGTTTTGTGCCTGAGAATCTGGCCTCCAGCGTGGCCGGATCCCCCTGAGTCACACTGATAGACTTGGCCTCCTCTGTGACCTTAGCTGGCGCTGAGATGTCAAAGAAAACAGTCAGCAAAGAATCTCAAACTTGATGTACTACAACACAGGGACGAACCAGGAACTGCAGTCAATAACAAACTAAAGATTCTAAAGATGGATTTGGTCCTTATCAACTTGTGAGGTCATAAATTTGTCATGAAAAAAACTGTTAAGTGTTTGTGTTGAGGTGAAATGGCATCATTTGTAAATGTAATTTAAATGTGTACTCTGGGAACTGGTAAACTTGTGAACTCAGTTTATGGGATTTGACACTTTGTTGGCCATTTGAAGCAAACTGCCTGCTAGTAAATTGAATTATGTGACTTCACGTTCAAGTTGATAAGCGCTGCCTGAACACACCATTGGGAAAGTTCAAATTAGGGTACAAAGGTGAGTTGTCAGGTATGTTAACCAACCTTTGACAGTCAACACGGCAGAGCATGTCTGGCTCCCGGCCTGATTCTGTGCCTGGCACGAGTATTTGCCTCCATGTTTGCCCTGTAGGTTTGTGATGAGCAGCAGCGCAATCTTATTCTCGTGTGTAATCTGAATGTGTTCAGCCTCATTGAGCTCGTGGTTGTCCTTCATCCAGGACACAGTCATGGGCTCTGAGCCCTTCAGAGTGCACTGCAATGAAACCTCGCTGCCCACCAAGGAACTGAGGTTCTCCAGCTTTTGCACAAATGATGGTGGTTCTACAAGGAAAAGTTTTATATGATTATTATTGGAGTCTCTGCTAAAAATTTGCCTCGCAAAGTCAGACTTCATCCCGCAAGTCTTTGCTATGAGATTTATTTTTAGAAAACATCCACATTTTCGACTAATCAGAGAGCTTTGGTGAGATGGTGAACAGCTGTTTCTCCAAACTCCTGATCCAAGGGAGCAATTTAAATTTCAACTAGTTTACTTTATATAAAATGAAACTTGACTTATAAATATTTCTACCCTCTTTTTACAAAATGTTTACAGTTTTACAAAAATCTACCAATGTTTTTCCATCAGAAGCAAAAACAAATCACCATCCAGACATCAGTCATATTTGTCCAATCAGATGTAGGAAGGTAGAAGATGTACTGCTGTCTACCCTATATATAGAACATATTTTGCAAGTCTGTCCATCCCAGAAGAGGGTTCTTTTTTAAATAATTCTGCTTATCCAAATCGAGTCTATGGATAGAAAGTGCTGTGAGTTGTACATATATAAAGCCCTCTGAGACAAGTTTGTAATTTTGGTATATATAATATATATAACCTATAAAACTGACTTGACTTGCTGCTGTCCGTTTAAGACTACTAGAAATAAAGCTGCACCAAGCAAAGGCCTACTGAACGTTGACAGATCAGAATGAGCAAAGAGGGACCTGTGTTCTAGCTTTGCGAGGCTTTTCAAATACAGGTATGGAGCAGAAAAATGTATTTAAATAAAAATCCATAGCATCTAAACCAACCTTTCAGTGTTATTTGACAATCACAGGAGGACCTCCCCACTTCATTCTCAACAGTACACTGGTACAACCCGACATCTCCTGCCTCTACTACCAGCACCTGCAGGGCTATCAGGTCGTCTTTCACAGTGATTCTGTGTCTTTTGTCATTCCTAATCAGCTTTGTGTTTTTATAAAATGACACAGTGAAAGGGGTGGAGCCAGAGACTTGGCCCTCCAGCATCATCTCAGAACCTTTCACCACATCTTTGGGCTCCAAGCTACGCACAAACAATGGTGGCTCTAGAAGAAAACAATGGATTTGTCAGTGCATCACATAATGATGCCTAATGAAAACTCGGGTAATGTTACAATGCAAGGAGAAGTATTTGTAAATCTAAACTGAACCAACCTTTGACTGTAACTGTACTGCTGCAGCGGTCACTACCAGCCTCACTGGATGCCACACAAACATAATCTCCACTATCCTCTACTGTACAGTTGACTACTTCCAGAGATGCCACTAAGTCAGTCAAGACCATTGTGTATTTAGGACCGGAGCTGATCTCCATCTCATCCTTAAACCACTTAAAACTGATGACAGGGCTGCCAGTCACTTTGCACTCCAGCCTAGCGGAGTTGCCACTGGTGACGAGCTTGGTCGCCTCAAGCTTCCTCACAAACACGGGAGGTTCTGAGAGAAGAGGTTAACATTCATTATCAGACAGAAGACATGACGTTAGTATCAGAAGAGATTGATGTCACGGAAGAATGTCTGGACATTTTCATGCGTCTGCACACGATACTGAAGACAGGCACCTTTCACAAAGAGGACTGCGGTGCAATCCACCTTCCCAGCATCATTGGTCACTTGGCATGTGTATTTAGCAGAGTCACTGGGTTTCACAGAGTTCAGCTCCAGAGAGCTTGAAGAGGCATCTTTCTTTATGAAACATGTGCCTCCAGTTATAATCTCCTTTTCCTCTCTGAACCACTTCACAGCTAAAGGAGCTGTTCCAGTGAAGGCTGCCTTGAAGGAAACAGTGGTTCCTGGTATAACATCCTGGTTGTCTGGTTTCACTGTGAACACTGGGGGCTCTGGAGGCCATAAACAAAACAAAGTTTGCATTTCATGTTAGCATGAAAAAATTTAAGGATTGTACACAGCAAATAGAAGCACATCTTAAGCCGAGCATTCATAACCTTTGACATAGAGCGTGCCGCTGGTTTCTTTAAAGCCGGCTGAATTGGTGGCTCTGCATTTGTAAACTCCAGAGTCGGCCTTCTCCAGCCGAGTAATTCTCAGTGTAACAGAGCTGTCTTTGAATTCAGGCTGGAGTTTGGATCCAGACATGATCTCCTGGTCGTCTTTGAACCAAGTTATGGTCATGGGTTGGGACCCAGACACCTTACAATCCATGGAGACGTCATTATCAATGTTACCATCAACTCTTTTCAAGGACTTGGTGAAAGTTGGAGGCATTATCCGATCTGGTTGTTGAAAAAAAAAAAATCTAATTCATTAACAGTTTCTTACTGTTACACACCGAAAACAAGGAATACAGGGTCAAAGTTGTTTCCTTGTAGTTATAAACATAATCAACAACTATAGGTTTTGGAAGTAAGAAGTTGTCAGTACCTAAGTCATATTTTCATTATTTGTAAAACAGCAAGAGCACTATCAAATATTAAAGAAGCAGAAACCAGGATCTAACCTAAGATAGTGACTGAGCAGGTGCACTGGTCTTTCCCAACTTTATTCGACACCTCCATCTTGTACTCTGAAGTGTCTCCTCTTTCTGCCATAAGAATCTTCATGGTGGCAATATTGTCCTTCAGAGTCATCTTGTATTTACGGCCACTGATCATCTCCTTTCCATCTTTAAACCACTTCACTTTGAGGTCTGGGCTTCCAGAAATAGTGCACTCCAATGTGGCTGAATCCCCTGCAGTGACACTAATGGACTCTGCAGGCTCTACGATTCTGGCAGGTTCTGGGATAAGACAGACCCGTTGGTTATTAAGATACGAGTTTAGATACAAGAACCTGTAGAACTCGACATGGGAGCTCAAATTTGTACAAATATCTATGCATCAAAGATTTCAACTGACCTTGAACGGTCAAGGTAGCTTCACATTTTTGTTGGCCAGCCTCATTCTCAGCTTGGCACGAATACTTGCCGCCATGACTGAGGGCCACTGTTGATATCAACAAGCTAGCAACATTGTTCTCAAACACCATGTTGATGTTTGGATCGTCATCTCTTAGTATTTCAGAGTCTTTCATCCATTTAACAGTGATAGGAGCCGAGCCCTTAATGGTTCCCTGTAGTTTCACTGTATTTCCCAACACTGCTGTAGCACTCTCAACCCTCTTTGAGAAAGTTGGTGGCTCTACAAAAACACCAGAAGTTAAAGATTTTGACTGAGATTAAACCTCAGTCAATAACACAGTTTTATGGAGCTCAGGTTTACTAACCTTTAAGTTTAGCTAGGGCCTTAGTGGTGACTTTCCCCACATCATTGGATATGACACACTGATAATCTCCAACGTCTGTACTTTCAAAGGTCTGGATCTCCAGCCTTGACAAGGAATCTTGGGAGATTATTTTATATTTTTGATCACTGCTGATGACTTTCTTATTTTTTAACCAGCTGATTTCAAAAGGAGCTGTTCCTGTGATCTCGCACTCCAGCTGAGCTGCTGATCCCTTCACTGCCTCTACTGTATGCAGGTCTTTTCTAATGGATGGTGGCTCTGGATGTCAAAGGGGTAGATAGTTAATATGTATGAAGTTAATACCAAGGTTTTCTGAATTGAACAGTGAGTGTAAAGTAAATGCAAGATGTGACAAACCTTTAACAGCTATAAGGGTGTTGCAGCTCTCACTGCCAGCATTATTTGACACCTCACAGGTGTAACTCCCACTGTCTGTGACCAGAAGGTTCATTATCTCCAAAGTGGCAGCTCCATTCTTGAAAGAGATTTTATGTTTTTCTCCGTCGCTAAGCTCTCTTTCATTCCAGAACCAGTGGATGCGAAGTTCGGGCGATCCTTTAACAGTGCACTGTAAGCGTGCAGCTATACCTTGTTTCCATGTTATCTTAGGTTCCATTTTCTTTACAAAAGCAGGGGGCTCTGAAAGGAGTTAGTTCAAAAACATCAACATTTTTAAACATTGTAAAAAAGAGAGACAGAAAAAAACAAAATAACCAAGACAGAAAAGTTCGAAAAAGAAATGCAAAAGACAAGAAGATAGCAGTGCATAGTGTTAGCATCAGCTTGCAGGTGGCTGAAAATAGTTGTCAGCAAAAATCCAGTAGCTCATTTCAAGAGATATATGTTTTCAACAAAGCTAATGGAAAGATCATCTTAAAGATCTTACCTTGAACTGATACCACAGCCTCACAGGATGAGCTCCCAGCCTCATTTGTGGCTGTGCACACATATTTCCCAGAGTCCTTCAGTTTGGACTTGGGAATCTCAACAACAGCCACCTTGTCCTCAAAGGACAGTTTACACTCCATGCTTTGGTGGACTTTTTTGCCATCCCTGGTCCAGGTGACGGTCACACCAGTGTCCTCGTCCACCTGGCACTCCAGCCTCAGCGGGTCATTGACAGCAGCTGATGCTGGCTCAATGGCTTTAACAAAGCTGGGCTTATTGATAACCTTGAGCTCTGTGGTAAAGGTAGCTGTGCTGACACTGTTGGAGGCCTTGCACAGGTACACTCCCTGGTCAGTCAGCTCAAGACTTTTAATGTGAAGGGAATACTTGTTCTTTTCACATTTTATGACATAGTTTCCTTCGGAGGAGATGGCTATGTTGTCCTTGTGCCAGACAACTTCCATGGGTGAGGATCCAGTGAGTGAGCACTGGAACACAGCTTGTTTGCCCACATATAAAGTCATTGAGTCTGGTTTTGATACAAATACTGGTGGGTACATTTCTATGGAGAGCAGGTAGAACATACAAAAAGGTTTTAAGGAGTGGGAAAAGACACAAACATGTGCAATCTCAACCTGATGATCGATGTAGGTTTAAACATGAGAACATTTGATCCTCAACATCATTATGTCTTGCCAAACGTGATACCAGATCCAATTTATAAAAAAATCATCACTTGTACACTGCACCAAAATGATTCAGGGCAAAACACAGTGCAATATGTATATAATTCTCTCTCTCTCTCTCTCAAACATACACATATGTAAAGCAATAATTTAAAAAAGGTCCCACTGGGATCTTACCGGTGACAATGAGTGAAGCAGTGCAGCTGTCAGTGCCGTGCTGGTTTGAAGCCTTGCAGGTGTATTCATTGCTGTCGGCTTTGATCGGGTTCAGGAGCTCCAGGGAGGAACTGGTTTGACGGCTGATTATCCTATACTTGTCGCTTTGTTTGATCTCAATGCCAGACTTGTACCACTTGAAGGTCACACTTGGAGCATCCTCAATTTCACATTCGAACTTGGCGTGGCCGCCGACGTTTATCTCCAGAGGTGTGATTTTCTGCCTAAAGACAGGTGGCACTGAGGCACACACAGACAAATTAGAAGGTAAATGTTAGTAAAAGAATTACAAAACTCTTGGAAAAAACTGACAGCTTAAAAACAGGAATGCTGGAATGTACAGCAATGGTGGAAGGCATATCAGGAGTGACTGTGGAGGAGAAAAATAGCAAGAACATTAGCCCCATGATTTGACAAAAGCCTGCCCGAAAGAAGATGCTATAATTGCACGTGATTCTCATGGGGCTAGGGTTCAGGCTAAAAGGAGGAGAAACAAAGAGTTTGTGAAAGATGAAGCAATGTCAAGTTGAAGCCCTGAAAGCATGCAGAGAGACACTGGAGATGTGGAGAGAATGGACCTAAAGGAATGTGACAGACCATGGGTTTAAAACAAAGGAACCTGTTGACAGCGACATGCCAAAGTGACCATGGAAAGACCGTGAAAGTTGCCTGAAGGCCAGAATCATGACAACCGTTATAGCAAGATGCTTATTGACGACAAAGCCTTAAGCCTAACTTGCATGGCTGTGACAGTTCTGGTCTTTAGGCAATTATTGACCATACAATGATATGAAACAAACAAGACGTGGTGAGTTAGTACCATTCAGTGCCCTGCTAAGGGTGCTCATGCCGAGCTATGAGATGAATATAGAGACCAAAGTGATAAATGCATAATCTTATGTGAGGACAAAGGTCTTAAATGAACCAACTGAAGTGAATGATTAGTCGTTCTCAGAGGAAATGGATGTATGAATGAATGGTACATTGATGTTTCCTGTTATCAAACCTCTTGAGACCACTGTGAGTCTTGAAGATGTTGTAGTCCTGCCGGCTTCATTCTCAGCCTCACAAACATATTCTCCTTGATGCTTCTCCTTGACAACTTTGTTGATAACCAATGTGTATGTGTCGTGGTCTTTGGAACACTTGAACTCGTGGCCAGATTTCACCAATTGTCCATTGAAAAACCAGTTTACCTTTGTGACATATTTGATGGTGGTGCTAAAGGTTACTTCACTATCTTCCACAATGGAAACATCTTCAAGGGATGTGACTATTACAGGATATTCCCTCTGTTCTGGCCTGACTACTGTGATCTCCTCTTTGAAGATCTCCTCCTTGTGCTCCTTCTGGATGCTGACATCCACTGCCTGTTCTGTGGGTACGGTGGTGGGGGGCAGGGCAGTGGTAATAATAGCTGCTCCTACATCTTTCTCTCTGCTTTTCACCTTTACTGACTTCACCTCCTGCCTTGACACCTGCACTGACTGCTCAAAAGCCACGTGAGCCTCAGTGGAAATCTTGATTTGGGATGAGATGGACTGTTCCATCTTTGCTGCCTTGGATTCCTGCACCACAACCTGTTGCTCAGCTGCAGCACATTCAACTGACATTTTAGACTCAGTCTTGAGTGCAGCAGCCTGAGATTTTACGCCAGCGAAATCCACTGCACTCTCTGCCACACTCACTGTCTCTACCATAGACGACAGCATTTGCTTAGAGCGGGCCGAGGTGACTTGGGCCCTTTGAGGTTTGTCTAGCTGCATAGTGCCTGGCTGCTCTGAAGTCAGAACATGGGCTTCCTGGTACACTATGGAGTGCAAAGCTGCCTGGAGTTCGGTCCTGAGGTCAGCTGCCTGAGGGTATTTACCCTCAAAAGCCACAGTGATCTCCATGGGGGCACCTGTTGTTGTGATAAGGTATGTAAACATGGTCCTCTTAGGCTCCCTCTGAACCTTGACTTCCTGTATTTCTACAGCCTGTAACCTTCCTACGACATCAGCCAATAACACTGGTTGGTCGCTGGCCACAGCAGACTGAAGAGCGTCTCTCAGCTGGCGCCGTATATTCAGACTGGATGGTTTAGGGATCTGAATCACAAACGTCATCTCTTTGGGAAGAGCTGTGCTGTCTTTCGATTCTGACGCCATAAGGGACAGTTTCGGCTGAGTGGTGACAATGACTTTAGTGGACTCAGACTTTGTGATCTCCTGAGACAGCTCACCTGTAAGCACTCGCTTCTCATCCATTAATATCGACTGCCTGACTGACTGGCCCTCCTGGATCTGAACAGCAAAGTCCTGTTCTGCTGCCTTTAGAAGGACACTACTCTCAGTGGAGATCTCTTTCTCCTCAATCTGGATTGGCTCGGTGGGAACTTTTGGCTCTACAGCCGCCTGACAGGTGAATTTATCCACAGCTGTAAGAGTCTCAGTGTGACCCTCCTCTAAGACCTGACTGTCTGCGACAGTGGTGACATGCAACATGTCCAAGCGATCCTCCTTCTGCACCAAAGCTCGCTGCTGCTTCACGTCTGTGGTAAGTGGCGTCTCCTTTGGCAGCTGCATGGGCAGGAAGGAGAGCTGGAGGACGTTTTGAGGCCTGGGCTCAGTTCGAAGCTGAGACTGAATACCAGTCACGGACAAATCCAGCTCTGTGTGATAACCTGCTGTGAGCTCCCTTCTCTCTTCTGAGACAGCGGCGTGACTCCTCGTCTTTTCTTGTTTCTGCGCTGCCACCTGCTGGTCAGGCTTGTCAATTACGAGAATACCTTCTTTAGGTAGTGCCTCCACAGGTTGTGTTGACTGGAGATGCAGCAGAGTAGGGGGCACTTTCTGGGGCTGGATAGTCATGGTACTAGCCTTGGCCTCAAACTCTGCTGTGTCCTCACAAACGACTGTCCTCTGCTCATCCTGGCCAACAGTGTGCAGCAGAGTGGGACTCTTACTTGCTACTGCCTGCTCTGGTGCTGGTTGCTCACAGGTCAAGCTCTTCTCAGAAGGAAGGAGGTCCTGGTCTGTGATAACCTGCAGGTGCAACAGCTGCTCTCCTTCTACCTGTGACCTAATGGACATGGCACTGTCCAGACTTGGCAAATGCTCAGTGGGCTCAGCCTGCAGCATTTGCTTTTCTTCAGCAGTTAGAGCTACCTTCATCATTGTATCCTTACAGAGATGGGCTGTCTCCTCAGTGGGCCTCTGCATGGAGAACATGGTCTCTTTGGAAAGAGTATGTTTAGACTCACTGACTGAGGCCAAGACGGACCGGTGCTGTTCCTTCCCAGCTGAAGACTTCACAGCAGAATCTGCTGTTGCCAGATCTGTTGTGTGGCCCTCTGCAAGCACCTGTTTCTCTGCAGACTGGGCTGAGTATAAAATCTTAACACCTTCCTTAACCTTATAACCCTTCTCCTGGTGTGGTTTGGGGATATCTTGAGACTGTTCTTTAAGGATGGACAGCTGTGACTCTACTTGATGCCCACTGACTAGATGTTTACGTTCTGAAGTGGGCCTCACAGTAGCAGGCTTCCTGTCAGCCAGAGGCTCTGTGCTAACAGTAGAAAGTGGAGTGAGCTCCTCAGCAACAGCTGACATCACAATTGACCTATGTTCTCTAGCTGCCTGAAGTTCAGTGACCTCAGGGCTTTGAATGCGATCACAGTGCTGCTCTGTGAGGTCCTGACTCTCTTCGACAGACGATGTAAATGCTGCCATGTGAAGCTGTTTCACAGGTACAGCTGAGACCTGAGGTGGGTGGGTGGGAACCACAGACACCCTCTCCTCTATCTCATGAGACTGAAGCACTGCTGCCTGGTGGGTCAGCTGCTCGCGATGAACAGAGGCAGCAGAGATATCTAATTCTCTAAGGGAGCCCACTTGCTCACTGGGAATTATCTGCCGGTCTTCAGTGCCGATGGTGTAAACCATCTGGTCTGACCTGGATCTGTCCTGGCCTGGGAGGCTGACCTGGTACAGGCGAGACTCTGTTGCCTGTTCTGTCATCGAAACCTTATAGCCTTTCTTCTGAACCACAGTCAGCTGTTCCTGTTTGCGAGAAACCGAGACTTTTTCTCTGAACACAACAAGCTCGGCACTACAAGACGCCTCCCCAAACTGATTGGAGGCCTTACATGTATACAAGCCACTGTCCTCCTGTTTGACACTTTTAATACTGATGAAGCCAGATGCATCAGGGTTAGCTACAACGATACAGTTCCTACTGGGCTGGATCTGGAAAGCCCCCTTAAACCACTTCACATCAGGGATTGGATCACCCCTGGCTTTGTAATTAAAAGAAACCTCTCCTCCTTCTGAGCACCTCACAGGTTGGATCTGAACTGTGAAAGTAGGAGGTTGACCT
The DNA here is from genome assembly GCA_036023655.1 of Nannoperca australis. Lineage (NCBI taxonomy): Eukaryota > Metazoa > Chordata > Actinopteri > Centrarchiformes > Percichthyidae > Nannoperca > Nannoperca australis. The sequence continues at coordinate 22,425 of JAVQJD010028389.1, read as the reverse complement.
GTGACCTTAAACATCTTCTCGACCCATTTCTCAGCCTGGCTAACATCAGACTTTTTTACTTCGAGGTATGTGGTGCATGTTGTCTGGCCAAATCTGTTGGTGGCAGTGCAAGAGTACTCGCCCTCATACTCAGATGTGACCTGGGTAATAACCAACGTGTACTCCTCTTTCTCCTCTATCAACTTGTATATAGACGAGCTCTTTATCACTTTTCCATTGTGAGACCACTGAACAGTGGGCTTTGGAAAGCCGGACAGTTTGATGGTAAACCTGACTGTTTCCCCGGAGGTTACAGCTGCTGGGGAGAGTTGGCTGAGGAAAACTGGCTTTTCTTTTTTCTTCTCTAAAGTGGAAGAGTAATGTTTGGACTCTGGCTTGAGTTCAAGTGTTTTTGTTTTCTGTGGTAACTGGACACCAGTGTAGTAGGTTTCCTCTTGTTCTTCCACAGTGGTGATGGTGGTGCTACAACGTTCTGTCAGGAAATATTGAGCAAGACTCATAACAATATCCAACAACACAAAAGCACAAAAACAGTTAATTCATAAAAGCAAATATTAGGGCTGTCCTTGAGAAATTCTTAATCGACTAATAGTTTAGATTTTTTCCAATCAATCAATAAGTTGACAAACTAAAGCATTTTGATCTGTGTTATTCCACCTCTGCAGGTGCCAAATCTTTTTAAATCTGGTGCTCAGTGAAGACAAAAGTATATTTGTGAATAGAATTACATGTTTATAATCCATATTGCAAAACATATTACAATATAATTTTATATACATTTTATAATTTTTAATTACCTATTAGTTGACTAAGAGATTAAGTGAGGACAGCCCTATAACATACTACTAAATCAGTTTATGTAAACACCCCATTTGCTAAAAGTCAAGAGAATAATCCAAACAATGAAAAAATGAAAATATGTTTATTCCCCCAGACGGAAAAATGATTCTTCAATCATTTCTCAGCTGAAGAAAGTTGTTTATTTCTCTGGTGATTTATCAGAATTTTATTATTTTTGTAATATTGCAAAGAATCAGAATAGTTTTATTTCTCTTTAATTATTATATTTTGCTTTTAACTTTCCTCAATTACCAATGTTTTTATTTATTTTTTACTTATTGACACCAAACAAAGCAAATAACAATTTGGATCTCACACAGAAGCAAAAAATAACTGACATTCATTAAGGTACATCCTTGATAAAAAAAATACGAAAATGTTAGATTTTTTTGTGCTAAAACGGAGGAAAAGGTCATTTTTAGTATTGGTACTTCCAAAATGTGGTGATGTATTGGCACTGGTATTAAAACAAGTCCTACGCAGCATCGATCGTTTTTGACACGTGTATGTTGTCTGTAAATTTGATGATTGGCAATAGGACCATTTAACACTGGTTAACCGAAACGCAACCATGTTGTAAAAAAAAAATAAAACAAGCTCAAACTCAAACTTTGCATTGTCAAATATTTTATTATACAAACTGAGACAAACCAACATGACGTCTGTACAAATAAACCATACATTTCTATCTCAATGTCAGATTTTTTTATTTCCTTATTTTACTGGTAAATACTACTCTTACACTCCTAAAATTACACATATTTACAAAACATCAAAACTGATATTTAAAATTTAAAAAAGTTTCACAGTATTATCAATTTTTTTTATCAATCATCTCACTCTAGTACGAATTATCAGCTTGCTTTAAAATCCTAAAAATATCATTCACACTCAGCAAAAACTCTTACACACAAAAATTGGTAAATCCCACAATTAACAATATGAGAACGCCATGTGACAATATATTCTAGATATTTTCCTGATTGACCTTTGATACAATGATTAATCTGACAATTATTAGGGCTGAGAGGGATTTTTCAATTCATCAATAAGGCTGTGAAATTGATGAGAAATGAATTACTGGATTTATTACTCAAACGTCACTGTGACTGATGTGACCTTTTGCAGTTTTGTAAGTTTTCTAAACCTGGTACATTAATTTGATTAAATTCTCATATTTTATTTTCTAAACAAATTATTTCAAAATAAACTTCTCAGTGAAATCATTAATTTGGCTTTGAAGCTTCTCACAAACACTTACTGTCACTAATTTAACAAAGAAGGATTTGAAATTGTCAATGATACGCATTTCTGTGAATGTTTAGTGTATAAGATGTTTGCTTCACACACATACCTAATATTGCTAGTTGTAGCTTTCGTTGTGCAAACTGATGTGAACAGCACAATGTTAAAAACAGACTCGTAACATTTTTCTTTGAGCTGCTCGACTTTGGATTAAACACAGCAGAAACAGCCGTTTGTGGTCAGTCAGTTGAAAAGACATCACTTCACAACGTCAAAGTCAGAGTAGCTCACTTTCAAAGTGTTACCAGATAACAAAAGCAAACATAAACCCAGATATTTCTACCAAAAGTTTAAATAAAACAACTGTTGCATGAAGTTTTACGCAACAATAAATAAAGAAAAAAGCTTCAATTATTCAACCAAAGTTAAAATGTTTCATCAGTGACAAACTATGACAAACATTTACACACAGTTTTTATCCACAGGAGTACGAGCTCGTTGCCCAAAGATTATTTAAAGGTTTCTAATTTGTTATGCCAGTCTTAGTTTTGCTCTTGACAAGTATAACTTGGCCTGCACGTGGGTTCGAAAGAATGATTCATTTAGGCCAAAACAGTTAGCCACTCGGCTATCTCCTGGCAGTTGTGTTTTAACGGTAACAATAAAGCGCACCTGCTGCAAGATGACAAAATGTGGAAAACCTTCAGTCTGTAAACAATGAGAACAGAATGTTTTAGAGGGCTCATACGTGTGATTTTCTTTGTTTAGGCTGTTGTATCACTCATTATCGGTTTCTAGTAAAAGCAGCTTGTAGAGGTTTCGTGGTCAGCCATATCTTTCAAATTTTCAAGAGTCTCAATTTTAGTACACCGTGAAACCAACCAGCTTGAAGTAGTCAAGAATTAGCAACAAAAGACCTTGGATGGTAATTTAATTTCTTTGTGCAACCAGCCCCAGCCCCTCCAACCTCTAAAACACCTTCAGCAGTGCAGTGGTTTCAATGCCACCGGCTGAGTTTTGGATAACGCACTTATACTCGCCAGCATCACTCTGGGTCGCGTTGGTAATGAGCAGATTGAAATGGCCTGCAGTTTTCTCCTGGATTATACACCTGCTGTCTGTAACGCGATCTCCATCTTTGTACCACTCAGCGGTGGGGTTTGGCTTCCCGCTAACCAGACACTGGAGGATAACTGGCGTCCCTACCGCTGCTGTAACGTTAGTCAATGGGATGACACATTTAGGGGCCGTCTCAGTCACCTGGAACTGGAAGCTACACATATCAGAGGACTTCCCTTTGAACTCTACCTTGTCATCTTTTGCTGGCTCAGCAAAAACGTCAAAGTTAATGCTCACATATTTCTCTCCCTGTTCACTCATTTCATTGTCAGTGTTGGCCACCAGCCTGACCGCCCGCTGTGACTCATCTGCCTCTTGCTCAAACTCAAACTCAAGCTCAATTTCTGACACCTGTTCGCCATCAAATGACGTGTTGCCAACTACCAAGTCGAACTTCTGCGGCTGGATTTTGGCGCTTCCGAGAGACACTGCGGTCAACTCCCTGCCTCTGGTCTTCCCGGAGAAGGCTTTGGCATTTAACACCACCAGGGAGGCCCTACACAGAGTCTCCCCAACAACGTTAATAGCCCTACACGTATACACTCCGCTATCCTGTGTTGTGACTTTACAAATCTTCAGGAAGTGGTTGTCTCCATCAGATGAGTGCAAGTATTTTTTGTTGTTGTGAGGAATCTTTTTGTCACCCTTAAACCAGGACACGATGGGAGATGGAATTCCCATCAGTGAGCACTCAAACATGACAGTGGTACCCTCTGGGGTTTCCATATCACATATGGGATTGATGAACCTTGGAGGCATCTCAGTGACCTCGAAAGCTATTTTCAAATCATCATGCTCCTGGGTGACAAAGTCCACAGCACCCTCCTCATAAATACTTGGTAACACATCCAAAGATATGATCATGCTCTTGTTGTCGGCTGTGTACTCAGGAATGGTGATAATCTTAACCTGTTTCTCAAATTCTTTTACCTCGTTTTCATCCAATTCTACTTCGAGCAGAATCTCCTGAGGGGAAGGAGAACGAGAAGAGTCATCTTCCTCCACATCAAACTCCATCACATGCTGATGGGTGACAGCAGGTGGGGCAGGCATGAACCTCACTTCCTGCGATACAACTACCACTAAAGCGACACTTCTGGCTTCCCCGACATAGTTCACAGCCTCGCAGATATACTCTCCCTGGTCAGCTTTAGATGCATTGTGAATTGTTAGTGAGATGCTATCGCCGTCTCTCTCCATTTTAACTCTGTCGTCTTCCACCAGTTGGGTTTTGTTGCAAAACCACTTCACCTCGGGGGAAGGTAGGCCAAACACCTCAGCGTAAAATGTTAGCGAATCATTTTCAAACACTCTTTTCTTAATGAGAGGTTTGAGGAATGCAGGAGGGATTCCCTGCACTTTCTCCTGAAGGGTTGCCAGGCCTAAAGACCCTATTCCTTTGGTGAGGAATGGATTCTCATCCACGTTTATTCCAGGAGGTGTTGTTTCAATGCCTTCATCAGCAGGAGATGTCAGGAACTGAACTGGGGAGAAGAACCTCTCGCTGGAGTCTCCTGTAGAGGGTCTCTTGTGTTCTACTGGGGAGAAGGGATATTCCTGAGGGGTCATAAACCCACCAGCTGCATCAGAACTAGGAGTATGGAAGGTCATGTGAGACTTGGGAGTGTGGAAGGACTCTGCAATTGGCTGCGAGACCTCAGTAGACGAGCCTGGGGTGTAGAACCTCTCAGCTACCTCGGCTATCTCTTCGCTCACAGTGCTGCCAATCTCTATGGACATCTCAGACTCAGGGGAAAGTGGCCTTCCCCAGTCTGTTGTAGGGTTGTAGTAGTCGTACACAGCACCAAAAGTGACTTCTTCTTCCTCCATAGAGCCAACTGCTGCTGCTCCCCCATCTTCAGCTGCTGAGGCCTTGTCTAAACTACCTCTTTCCAGTAAAGACGCAACTTGGCTCTGAGGTCCCTCAGCAGCAGCATCCTCAGACAGACCAAGTGGTTTACCTCTGCTGCCTACTTTGGGCTTGACAATAAGCGATTTAGGTTCCAGTTTCACACCAATCTTCTCATCTTTACCCTTGATTTGTGTATGAGGGTCAACTAAATCACCAGCCATTTCCTCTGCTACTTCGGTCACGTCAGCCTGGGAGTCCGGCATACTAAGGAATACGCCACTGTCCATAGAGGGCTCTTCACGCACATGCTCCACCCCGGGCACAAAAACATATTGCTCACTAATTCCTTCAACGTCTTGTTTCATTGTTTTTTTCATTTTTGTCCACTCATCCCCAACACTAGCCCCCTCAGCATAACTCGCAACCTCCATACTGAGGACTTCGGCCTCACTTTGAATCGAAGACCTTGCAGCTGCACTTTGTCTCTCAGGTTTAACAGATTCTGAAATTATTTCAGGCTTCACAGCTTCTTGAGCTGGAGTTGAAGTTCTAACAGAGCGTTTTACTGCAGGGACTTTTTCAGACTGGAAAGGAATGAAACTGCTAGTTCTGTCAAATATAGGCACAGTCTCCTCCCTCACCATCTCAACTTCACTGGCCTCCATTTGTAATGGAAAACGAGTAGGTTTCTGTGGCTTCGGCCTGACCAGCTCTGGAGACTCCTGCACTTCCTGTACAAACTGCTTGACTGCACCATGTCTATCATCACCTTCTGCATGCATGGTGTCGAGGGAAACGGCTACTGCAGGTATAAACTCTTCAGGGAAAAGTGTTTCCTTACTGTGCTCCTCAGGAGAGGGGGGTGTCAGTAATGCAACTGGTGAGTCTGACTCAAAAGCTTGTTTAATCTGAGAAACTTTTATCACAGCGGCAGAAGCCTGCAGACCACAGCCAGATATAGTTGGTGGCTCTCTAAAGAAATCAGGTCTAGCTTTTGGGACTTTGGCAACTGTCACTGATGGAGCTTTTGAACTCAGAGGTTTATCTCTCATCTGATTGGTTCTATCCTCAGTGTGAGTGATGGCAGCTTTATGGAATACGGCTGGTTTCTTGACATCCTCTATTAAGCCAACAGGAGACACAGGCTGTGCAACTTGAAATGCCACATCAGAGATGCTTGAGACCTCTCCCAGCTTATTTCTAGCAACACATTTGTACACTCCAGCATCAGCGTATGTAAAACTGTTGATATACAGCCTGTGCACTTTGTCATCTACCTCAACTCTGTATTTTCCGGCCATGATTACAAGACAAACATCCTCATAATACCATGAAATTTCTGGGGCAGGTTCACCTGTGATTACACACTCTAACACAGCAGTGTTGCCCTCAGAACAGGTGATATTCTCTAATTCACTGACCACATTAGGAGGAGCTTCACCAGCCACATCAAAGGAGAAAGTAAATTTATGTTTGACAGTCTGAGAAGCTTCCTCATCGCTTAGCACATCTGAAGTTTTCTCTGTGAAAGCCTGAGATTTGTCCTCAGTTCTTTCCTCTGCCATCCCAGGGAGAGGAGTGGCAGCAGTAATTCTGATTTCTACAGGTGAAGAGCTAAAAGGTTCATCAGAGCAGCGGTGTCTGTGGATCACCGCCTGAGGCACTTGAAGCGTTGCCTTTTCTGAATCCATGTAGGTCTTAAGTTCTGCTTCTGTCAAGGTCTTCTGGTTTTCCTCACCCTTCTCTAGCGCTTCTGTAATTACCACTTCTTGTGTGACCCCTGACGTTCTCACCAGCTTTTTGTCAGAGATCTCGAGAGTGCCACTGCAAATGGATTTTCCATGTTTATTGGTTATGACACAGTCATATGTCCCCTCGTGGTCTGTTGTTGGATAGAAGACAGTAAGCTTTGACTTGTATGTCTTGCTCATGACATCGTAATCTGGGTTGTGGGCTAATTGATGACCATCTTTGAGCCAGGTGACTGTGGGCAGAGGGTCACCCTGGAACTGGCAGGTAAACTCCGACATCTCACCAATTTTTACTTTAACTGAAGATATTTCGTTCACAAATATTGGACGGGAGCCACCAACTCCCTCTTTCACATTTGACTCCTCTTGCACTCTCCTCTCCTGCTTTATAGCTTCGCGATCAAGGATTTCTGCACTCATTTCACCACCCTGTTTTGACCTTCTTGAATCCCCGCCTCTTTCCTCTCTCCTCACACCTGCAAAATCCTTCTGTTGTCTCCATTCACTGCTCTCTCTGCTAGTTCCTATCTCCTCTCTCACCTCTGACTGGAAGCGTTGGCTACTGGATTTATCGGTAGTCCCCCTGCTCGGCCTCCGGACTTCCTCTCTTCCCAGATCCTCCAGTGGACTACGGCGTGGGGAGCATGACAACTCTCTGGAAGGTTCAAGAGGTGGAGAAGCTGGTGAAGCTTCATGGCCCATTCTGTCTTTTACTGGAGGGAATTTTAAACTGTAAAAGCTTTCAATAGGCACACCCACTTGGTGCGGTGAACCACAATGAGTAGGAGAATATCTTGTTATGGAAGCTGACTCAGGAGGAGGAGATGGCTCGTACCCAGCAGCGTGTTGAAGAGGAGGTTTTGTTGTTGGTAAGGCTCCACCAGCAAGAGTTGTGTGTGGAGGTGCAAGGTCACTGGGAAGGGTTTCATGAGAAATGCCACCATGATGGGGATCACTATCAAATGGTGGAGCATGAGACTCAAATGGCAACCCGGAACCAGGTTGTTTGCATTGATTGTCCAAAGCCCACTCAGACTCCAGTTCAGCTACTTCTTCTTGTTCGACACCATCTTGTTGCCATTTCAGGATGCGCTGAGCCAGAGCTTCCTCCTCACTTACAAAGTACTCACTGTCTCTCTGCAACCTGGTCTCACGGCCCTCCACTTGCAGCTCGTCAGCAGGCGGCCACTGCAGGCTATCATCCCGCTGATCTTGGAAACCAGCAGGAACTGACTCACTCGGAAGAAACGTCTCTTTGGCTGTTTTTACTGGGCAAGACTTCTTGTTGCGAGCCACTTCAGGTTGTGGAACTAAAGCAGAAGCCTCTGTGGAACACCTTCCTGTCACAGTCTTCATCTCTGCCTGGATCGGTGAGTAACCCTCCACCCAGTCGGACTCTGGCTTCACGGCTTGCTCTTGTTCCATCAGAACATCCTGTTGCCATTTCATTATTCGTTGAGTCAAGGCCTCCTCTTCACTGACAAACTTCTCACTCTCACTCTTCAGCTCAGAGATGTTCTCCCTTGACAGCTGGAGCTCTCGCTCTTCTCTCGTCTTCTCAAACAACATCTTCTCTGCTCTGGCTTTTGTTCTAGGTGATGACTCAGCTTCCACTTCTGCTGCTCTGGCTTTTGTTCTGGGTGATTTTTTTACCAACATGACTGATTCCTCAGATTCCAATTCTCCTGGTCTGGTTTTCATTTGGGCTTTAAGCAAGGGGGCCGAGGTTTGGTCCTGTTCTACTCTACCTTTTGCTTTGGGTGACTTAGGTGTTGACATTGCAGCATGGTCTCTTTTATCCACCAGCTCCTGCTGGGTGTAAATGCGCCCCTCAGGCTCCATGTACGGTGTCTCTGCTGGCATGGGAAGATCAGTTTCAGGGCGGGGTGTCTCCTCTTCTGACATTCGTATGTCTTGCTGCCATTTCCTGATCCGCAGGGCCAGGAGTTTTTCCTCACACTGCATCCGCTCAGCTTCCAGGCTCTTCTCATACTGAGCCCTCAATGACTCCCCTGCACACTCCTCTTCATATGGCTTTTCTGATGCATTGTGATCTGGTGTTACTTTTATAGATTTCACTTGCTTTGGCCTGGGTGACTCTCTGAGTCTGTCTTCTGCCCTGGCTTTTGTTCTGGGTGATTTTTGCACCAGCATGAGAGGTGCCTCACCTTTCATTTCTTCTAATTTGGCTTCCATTGTAGCTGACTTTGTAAGCAAAGAGGTGGACATTTCCACTTCTTCTCCACTGGGTTTTACTTTAGGTGACGGAGTTGATTTTTTCTCCACCACCTCCTGCTGGGTGTAAATTTGCCCCGCGGGCTCCATGTACTGCGTCTCTGCCGGCATGGGCAGATCAGTTTCAGGGTGAAATGTCTCCTCTTCTGACATCCTACTCCCTTGCTGCCATTTCATGATCCGCAGGGCCAGGAGTTTTTCCTCACACTGCATCCGTTCAGCTTCCAGGCTCTTTCCATACTGATCCCTCAAAGACTCCCCAGCACACTCCTCTTCATATGGCTCAACTGTTTCTGTTGTTGCAATGTCTTCTGGTGTCTTTTCCCTTATAGATGTGACTGGCTTAGGCCTGTGTGACTCCATGAGGGATACCTCCTCTTGAGTACGCACAATTCGAACAGATCCCCTGCTTTCAGTGTAAGTTGTAGTTTCTGGATATGCTAATGTTTCAGAGTATGGGACACCAGGGTGACGTAGCTCAAACTCAACCTTTGAAGCTTCGACTTTTTGGTCAGCAACCGCACTGTGACATTCACCCATCCTCTGCTTGAATCTGACATCTGCCTGAGATTCAACAAAACTCTCAACTTTTTTATCCTTCTGTGTCTCTGAATATCTTTCACCCGATTTCCTTTCCTCTGTCTGTGGCACCAGTGTATCAACCAACTCACCTCTCATGATTTGAATGGCCCTGGTTCTGGACTGGGGCTCAAACGAATGCCTACCACGAGAACGAGAGGGCTCCCTGCTTGAGGCTTTACCTCGAAACTCCCTATGACTTTCCCCCAAGTCAAAGGGTCGATTGAACTGCTGGACATCAGGCAGAGAGGCAGGCTTGACTCTGAGCCTGTCCACATAATCTGCATAGCTTGACTCGCTGGCAACTGATTCTAACTCAAACTCAGAGGAGGACATGGTCGAGATAGAAAACCTCTTCTTCTGTTTGACAGCTTTTTGGAGTGTGGTAAGTTTTGTTCTTACCTCGTTATGAAGGCTCTCAGTGTCACTGAACCTCTCGCTGTATCTGTCGCTGCACCTGTCACTGAACTTGTCACTGAACCTGCCACCGGTGCGCCGGTCACAGTAGATATCACTAAATCTGTCGTTAAAGCGTTCAGACCTCTCAAACATGGGTGGAGGGGACGGGGCACGCTCAGAGGCAGTCTCCAGGCATTTGGACTCTTTCTCTGCCTCTTTTTCTTTTGAATGGGAACCAGACTTAAAGTACACAGTACGCACCAAAGAGTCTTTAGATCTAGATCTTCCCTGATGGACTTTGGACATCTTGTCAAATGGAGACCCCACACACCTGAGGTCGACCCTAAACTTCCTCTCTTTACGCTCCTCTGCCATGGTATCTATGCTCTCATGAGCTTTGGCAGAGCGCCTAACAAAGCCCAGGTAGTTTGCAGACTGTTCTTCCCTCAGCGACACCAAAAGTGATGCTGTGGACTCAGCAGAACCCTCTGTGTTTATCGCCATTACTTTATAACTGCCGGAGTCCTTCTCTTTGATACTATCGATAACCAGACTGGTAGTGTGCATGTGCATTCTGCTGTCAGTGCAGATCCTACGTCTACGCTCTTTAGGAATAGATCTATTATTATGAAACCAGAGGATAGTTGGCGGAGGGCAAGCAACCAGTTTACACTTTAACTCCACTGGTTCTCCTTCCACAACTGACTGGAACTTGAGCTTCTTTGTAAAAGAAGGTTTGATGTTCTCCGACCAAGAGGTGATGGAGGAGGTTCTGCTGGAGCAGCGATTGGCCGACACCAGGCCATGATCTAGGAAGTCCTCAGTGTCGGAGAAGGCTCCTCTCAGCTGTCGAGCGTCGGTGAGTTCAGTGCTGCTGTGTGTTGTTCCTTCTTTGCTTTCATGATAAAACAGCTCTGAAAACAGAATAGACAACGGTCAGAACAACACGGCTTCCAGGGGCAAAATGAGAGAAAAGGATTTGAATGAATCATTAATGGAAATATTAAATGCATGCTGGGAGTCACAATGCCATAAGAAATAATTTCACTCACCATATTTGTTCGAATAAACGCAAGACTTGATTCTTTTTATAAGAAACCTGCAGGAAGTTTTGATCCTTCGTCTGTGGAAATTTCTTCAAAACATAAATTATTTTATTATCATTAAAAAAAGCATAAGATTTCCAAGATGGGCTGCTAACATTCGCTTGTTTTTCTTTGGCTTTATACTAGAATATTCCTTACCTGACTTGCAGACAGGAGAATAAACGCCCTTTCTAATCCTTAAACTTAAAAGGAAATAAATGATGCACAAGTATCAATGAGAGGCAAAGCTCTCCAAAACAAATCTTATATTCCAAAACTTAAACAAATGAAGCTGTAAAATTGGGTGAGAAGGCGTTTATTCGAACTAATATAGTTTACTGGTGTTATTTAAAGTGCAAACCACAGGAATCACATCCCACTATCTGCAAGCCAGGCTAAGAAATATTTTGCAGGAGGAAGGTATCAGTTGTAGATGCAGTGAACCTCCATATCTTTTAAAGGGCATTTCAAATCTGGAAGCTTTAAAAGATACACGTCCTGCACCTTTTCTGGGAAAGTATCAGAGGAACCTTCATGCCAAACCGAAACGAACTTTTGGATGCAAACCGCGTGTCAAGTGTCAAAAACTGGTACAAGCAAGTTCTACCAGCGCTCGCGTGGGGGAAACAATGGAACATCATCAGAGGAAGAGCAGGTAGAATAATACAGACAAGAGGACATTTTCTATCAAGACACATGAAGAAGACATGCGGCTGGGGAAAGATCGCTGAGAGGGACAGTTCAACATAATGATATATTTACAAACTCTAAAAGCAGTCTGTGAATGCAGGCCAACTACAATCCAATAACCCACAACACATGCACCCACACATCTGTTTTCTCTCCACTTTCATCAACAGTTTCTGCGCTTAAAAACCATCTTCAATGAGCCAAAGCTTGGATCATAGTCACCCGCTGACAGACCGCTTTCCAAGGGAAACATTCATTAAGTAAAACAGAAATCTGGTTAAATTGTCCCTTTTCAAGAGTGATAATAATCTGGTGTTTTTTATGATGGTCCTAAATGTGGTGTGACCTCACCTTTGACTTCTTGCTCAATCTTGGCTTCAATCTGCTCTCTCACATGAGTCACTGTGAAGGAAACAGATGGTTTCATCAGCACACGTGAGCACATTGATCCCATGTGCCATAGAAACAGTGAGGGTCTTCAAACCTTCACACATTCATTCTCATTAAAGAGGTGATTTCTGCCTCATTCACTTTTCTTTTCTTTGCTTTAATCAAACAGGAAATTTCTGTGTTTGGGTTTCATCAAGGTTGATCCATGAATTGAGGAAACTTGAGCCATGATCGCGAACTTGAAAACATGAACCCATTAAAGTAGAGCTTTCTAGTAAAACTACAGTACTAAAGTACTAACATGCAACAAGTGTTAAAGATCATTTCTGACTAAATAATCTTAACCGCATCTCACGGCCACCAGTGGATCAGTGGGTGGAGTTTGCAGGTCGAATATGGTTTACCTGTTATTACCTGATCAAAGTTTCATACTTCGGTCACATGAATCTCCGCTGATGAAGACCCTGAGTACAGTTTAAGCTCTTCATCATCTTGTTCTTTTGTTACTTAAACTGGTTTGTATTTTCATAATTCGTTGACACCTTGTATGAGCGATAACAGCTTCGTTCACTCAGTTGAGGGAACAAAAAGACGAGATCCAAACGCATCAGTCAAACAAAGTCAAACCTCTATTTTTGGAGAAACTAGATTCTGAGGTGAGACATGGTGAAAAACCAAAGAAAGAGCAAGTTATAAAGACATCACATGACACAGAGGCGCCAGGTGACAAAGAAGGGTTTGAGTTTCCTGCAGGATGGAGGTGCGACAGACACAGTTTACATGTGAGTTTCAGGGGTTTTCCTGTGCGGCAGAAGAGAAGAAGGTGAGGACTGGGAGGATGGAGGAGGGTGGAGAGATGAGTTTGTTCATGTGGGGAGTGATGAGGAAGGTGATCATCCCAGGATTCAAACAAAGTGGTTCCTCTGTCTGGAACTGTGAGGTTAGTAAGATCCGGAGGAGGGCTGAGGGATGTCCCGACCAAGCTTCTTATTCAAGGGTCTCTTCAGGAAAACTACCAGCAGACTTTATTCCATCAGAGCGCAATCGAAAATGTGTTTTGAATGGAAGGTTCTCCTGCTCAGTGCACATCGTCACAAATACGTTTAAGGTGAAAGAGTGTTTTAAAAGAAAAGAGGGAAAAGGAAATATCAAATTGATCAACATCGATCAATCCTAGATTCTATACAGACACACATCTGTAGAGTTTTGCATTACAGACGTTATTCATGATCATCACAACACATGTTTACTTGTGTTGCTGTGTATCTTGGTAGGACTCCTGTGTATCTTTAATCTTAATGCGGCTAGTTGAACAGAGGTGGACTCTGACGCTCACTGAGCAGGCTGGTTCGGGACATCCCTGGAGACCATCAGGTGTTTGTGGAGGGTGAATTAATCTTGCAGGAAGAGGAACAGAATTATTTTAGAGTGCGGTTTCAGAGGGAATCTGGCTGCATCCGACGGGTCCCGACGTTACCTTCTTCTTCTTCGTTTACGTTGAGCGTGGCCGAGCACGCGGCCTCTCCGGCGTTATTGGCGGCCCTGCAGGTGTACTGCCCGGCGTGCTCAGAGAAAGCATCGACTATGATGAGCACAGCGGCGTTCGTCTCCTCGTCGAAGTGAAACACCACGTTCTTGGTGGGCTGAACTGGCTGCCGGTTGTGGAACCAGCTTATCTCTGGTTTCGGCATGCCGGACACGCATGCATGAAAGCGCGCCACCTCCCCGTGCGGCACCGTGCAGCTCGTGATTGGCAGGATGAACACTGGCTTTTGGCCAATGGAAGTTTTCTTTAGACTGGTGAGGGTGGTGGAGACGCGCCACTGAGGCTCAGCAGGACTGTCCACTGTTAGTTTTTGCCCTGAAAGGAAGCATGGTCATTGACTTCATGTGCTCTGATTTACATTCATCCCAGTCAGCACAGTTTGGGTGATTTTTTAGTTTGACATTAAGAAATGACAGGTCGTAGTGTGATCACCCGTCAGAGAACCTAACCCTCTAACAAGGACACCAACTGTCAAACATATGAGCACTTTGTGTCTTTTCACCTTCAAAGCACTGAACTGGTGCAAAAACCTAAATAATGATGAAGTCAAACACAATAACTTTTTATTGAACCATTCATTTTTTCAGGTGTTCTCTTTATTTGCTGCTGTGCCGCATGTTCTCCGACTGTGTTCCTGTCTTTTCTCTTGTTAAACATGTACTTCTTTGTCAGAATCCCTCTTTTCATTAAGTGAGGACGTGGAAATAACACGACTACGACACCTGTACAGGTGACAAACTTACCATCCAGTGTGAGGGTGGCGGAGCAGGACGCAGTCCCGGCGTTGTTTGTGGCCACGCAGGTGTACTCGCCCTCGTCCTCCGGGTAAACCCTGGAGATCTCCAGCTGACAGCTGTCGTCAAACTGAGACATCCTGAAGAAGTCCGACTGCTTGATCTCCTTCTCCTTGTGGAACCAGCTGATCTTCACATCTGGACAGAGATGTGACAGCTGTGAGTGTCTCTAGCTGCTAAACGCTGTGTTACTATTCAAACATTCATTATAGTTCCTTACCGTCTCCGCGGACTCTGCACTGGAAGCGAGCCGGCTCTCCCTCGCAGGTCGAGGTGCTGGCGATGGGCGAGATGACGACGGGAGGAGCGACGGTGGCAGCAGAGTCCGGAGACACCACCTCTGACACTACAACACACACACACACACCTGCATCTCTACACGTCCCTGAGATTACAAATACTTCCGTTCGTCTTTGATCCGCAGGTGGAGCGTCTCGTCTTACCTTCCACGTTGAGCGTGGCGGTGCTCGTGGCGGTGCCGTAGTCGTTCTTGGCCTCACAGTTGTAGACGGCGGCGTCCTCTGGGAAGACCTCGATGAGCAGCAGCGAGTGCTCGTTGCCGTCGTGGAGGAACTTGCACTTGAAGCCCGGAGACAGCGCCTGGGAGTTTTTGTACCAGAAGACCTGAGGCTGAGGAACGCCGCTCACCTGCACCAAGAAGCGAGCCGGTTTACCTGCCTCCACAGACTGAGGCTCCATGTGGCGGAGGATCTGAGGAGGCTCCGGGACTGAACGGGACAGGACATGAAAGCGTCATTATTCACCTGAAGCCACTAACGCAGTACCAACAGATCAGGTGCAAAGTATCATGTGACCACCAGGAGTCAGTTATACAGGCTATACTCAAACCATCATTAAACTCAACAGCATCACAATTTATCTTCTCACTAAATCTTTGCTGCTGCAGGAAATAAAGCATCTGTAGGTTTTGGACGGACACCTTCAGATCTGCAGGTTCATCATCAGAGATGTTAAAACAGAAGTCCTGCTGTGGTCTGAAGGGTTCAGCAATAAATAAGATTAACAGGCAGAAAGGCAGCGACCTGTTTAATATAAAAACATTGATCCTGGAATTTTAAATGTTCCGTGATGATCAGAGATGGAAGTTTTCCAGGTGAGCGTTAAGTAAATGAAGAAGTCTCTCCACCCGACCCTCCACCTGCTGGACTCACTGTTGACTCGCAGGTTCATGGTGCTCCTGTTCTTGCCGGCGATGAAGGTGTACTCCCCGGCGTCGCTCCTGTAGGTCTCGGAGATGGTGAGGCGGTGCAGCTTCCTGATGGTGGCGTAGTTGAACCTCTCCTCCACAGAGAACTGGAGCTCCACTCCGTTCCTCAGCCAGCGACCCTCCACGTCATCCTCGTTCACCTCGAACTCGAAGGTGGCTCGGTGTTTCTCCAGAACCTGCGAGACAGGAAGAGACACTGCAGTGAAACAGCTGTAAAAGCTGCACGTCGACGGTTTTGGTTCAAACGAGCGTCTCACCGTGATTTCCCGCTCGGCAGGTTCGGAGATCCGGATGTCACGACCCTCCACGGTCAGCTGGGCCTTGGACACGCTGGAACCGGCCACCACCGAGTACTCTCCGGCGTCCGACAAACGCACCGTCTGCACCATCAGGCGGTGCACGTACTTCTCTGCTGTCACAACGTACCTGAGGACACAACACAGCTCATGTTCAACCCATGAACGTGCTCCTGCTCATGGAGGGAGAGTGTGGGGGGGCTCGGTCACACCACCAACCTGTCCTCCGTCAGGTCCAGCTCCTGGCCGTCCTTCATCCACATCACCTGCAGGTTTGGCTCCGAAACCTCACACTCAAAAATGGCCTTCTTTTTCTCTGTGATCTTTATGTCCTTGATTTTTTTGGTGAACTCAATCACACGAGCTGTAAACAACAGTTAGAATAATACTGAGACGGTAAAAGAGATCTAGAAATACTGTAAAACATGGTGCTGGCAGCGTCACTAATGAAGCTAAAGCACGTAAAGCTTCACGTTACCTTCGACAAACAGGTTGGCGGCGGTGGCGGCGGAGCCGGACACAAACTGGTACTCTCCCCCGTCTCCAAAGTGGACGTTTCGGATGGTGAGCGAGTGCGTGAGCTGCCGGCTGCGGACCTGACACCTGTCGGACGACTTCACCTCCACGCCGTTCTTCAGCCACTTGTAGGTGACGCCCTCGTGGTTGACGGTGACCTCGAAGGTGATGGTGTCTCTCTCCTGAGCGTTCAGGTCCTTCAGCATGGACGTGATCAGGACGGCTGAGAGAAACACAAAACTGCTTCAGACACTTCTGAGACCTTTTCTTCAAAGTGAAAACCAGGAATCAAAGTAACTTATTACATTTTTCATGCAGTGATGTCACCTAGTGAACTGTGGGGAAGAAGTAAAACGTGTAATCTAGTTGTAA
The DNA here is from genome assembly GCA_036023655.1 of Nannoperca australis. NCBI lineage: Eukaryota > Metazoa > Chordata > Actinopteri > Centrarchiformes > Percichthyidae > Nannoperca > Nannoperca australis. Next base: position 5,488 of record JAVQJD010028389.1, on the reverse strand, counting down.
AGGTGTAAAGGTACTTCTGTACTTTGCATGGAGCAGGATTTTGTAGAACTTTTGAACTAAGTTGAAGTAAGTGAGTGAGTAAGGTGTGTTACACCTGCAGTTATTAGATTCTGATTGGTTTCAGACTCACGGCTAACGGTGAGCGTTGCAGAGACTCTGTCGTTCCCGCAGACGAAGGTGTACTCTGCCGAGTCGTCCCTGCTGGTGTTCATGATCTTCAGCTGGTGCAGTTTTCCCTGAACCACGATCCTGAACTTCTCGCTCATCTCGATCTCCACGCCGTCTTTCAGCCAGGTGGACGGCACGTTGAAGTGAGAAACTTCACACTCGAACGTGGCCACCTGGGTCTCTGGGACGCTGACGCTCTTCAAGGGTTTGGTGACACGCAGGGCTGCAAGAGACGAAAGGAATACGAGTCAGAAGAAACGCAGTGAACAGTCTAATTCTTATTTAGATCCTTTTCATTTTAAATGCAAACAGGAAGGTTTGTAAAGACAAATATTTATATATTTAATCAGAAAAAATACAAATTTAAATACTGTGATAACATCCTAGTCTGTAGTGATCTCTTGTACTTTTGTATAGATTAATGATTAATGTCTAGGCAGCGTACCCTCCACAGTGAGCACAGCGCTGCTCTGCAGGTGTCCCACCACGGCGGCGTACTCTCCGGCGTCGCTGCTGTCGACGTTCTGCAGGATCAGTTTGTGAGCTTTGCGCTCCGACAGAATCTTACACCTGTCGCTCGACTTCAGCTCCTCGCCTTTAAACATCCACCTGACGGGGATGTTGTCATGAGACAGGCTCATCTCAAAGGAGGCGGTGCCGTCCAACAGCGACGCCACGTCCTTTATCTTCTTTACGATCTTGATCGCTGCAGGAACAAGCGGCAGATTAGAGTAGTCCCATTTTCAAACAGCATCATTCTTGTTAACCCTGGATGATGGGGAACAGTGATTATCTGCCGGTGATACTCACTCTCCACGTTGAGTCTGGCGTTGGCGGACAGTTTCCCCAGTTTGAAAGAATAAACGGTCTCGTCCTGAGTGTTGCAGTTCTTCACCTTCAGCGTGTGGACCATGCCTTCGGACGTGATCTCGTACTTGTCGCTGTTCTGCAGCTCCACGCCGTTCTTGATCCACTGGGATCCTTTCACGTCGGTGTGGGTGAGCTCCAGCGTGAACACCGCCTCCTGGGTCTCCGTCACAGTCTGGTTTCTCAAGGTCTTCTTGATCTTCACCGCTGCAGATAGAAACATAGATACAATTCTCTAAGACAGCACGCAACATAAGAAACAACAAACACCAGAAGCATCGAAACACGTTAAGTTTGTCCTGCGGGCGGCGCTAGAGGGAATGATTCTCTGCCCTCAAAGAGGAAAGAAGGGAAGTAGGTGAGAAGAGATTTAAAACTAATATCACAAACTCTTTAAAGTGTGCATTTTACAGGTATTTCCCATTTACAGTCTAACATATAGTTCTGATGGTGAAGCCACAGGAAAGATCAGGTCATTTCAGAGAACTCAGTTTTGACATTTGGGACTTTGCAAAAAAACACTCCTCTTCCATGTGCACGTGCCACATAGCAACACAATGTCGACACAGAATTAGCTGGAACTAACCCGGATCCCTGACCTTGACCCCTGACCCCTGATCCTATCCCTGACAAGGTGCCCCTCCTGCCTCACTCCTCAACATGTTCATACCCTTCCTGAGCTTGATTTCAGAAATCTTCTAAACCTTCTCTGAAACTATAAACCGTGACACTGAAGACGTACTTACCCTCCACCCTGAGACTAGCAGTGGTTTTGGAGTTGGCCACCTGGTAGGTGTACTCTCCGACATCCTGCGGTCTTGTGATGACAATGATGAGGCGTCTGACGGCCCCCTTCACCTCGCTCACCACGTTCTCACTGAAGTCCACGGGGTTACCCTCCTTCAGCCACTTGCCCTCAGCGTTGGCGTTGGCGACTTCACACTCCAGCTCAGCTGTCTGAGACTCTGCCACCGTCACGTCCTGCAGGGGCCGTGTGATGGCTCCACCTGGTGGCAGCACAAGGAAGCAGTTTGTTGTGTGATTCTGGGGCAACAGAGCAGATCTGTCGTCTGACTAACCTCTTATTTAAAGCATCTATATTGAGGTTAAATATAAATTATATATATATTGAATATATATCAGATCTGAATCAATACCAAAATATTTTATAGTAAACTTGTGAAAATAAAGCCCACTGCATGAAATTCAAAGAAGACTGCAGGGGTACATTTATACAGTGTCAAGCTGAGAAGGACCAGACCACAGCACAATATCTAACTTGAACCTGCTGCAGCCTGTACTGATGCAAGTCAATGCACGGATTCAAATTAAATGTTGACACGTCACACCAGCGGTTGTGTGATTTAGGCGTACCGGAGACAGTGAGCTTGGCGCTGGATGTCTTTTCACCGGCGTGGAACATGTACTGGCCCTCCTCGTCCTTCATGGCATCAATGACCGTCAGAGAGTGGGCCTTGCCCTGGGACTCCATCTTATGTTTGGGTCCAGGTTTGAGCTGCTGGTTCCTGAATGTCCAGACCGGGTCGATACCGGGGTGAGAAACCTCAACGTTAAAGGTGACGTTCTGGGACTCCGAGCACACTTTGTCCTCCATGTCCTTCACAATGTGCACCTCTGTAAAAACAATGTGGTTAGAACACTTGGATTTGGGAGCTAGAAACAGGATCCTGGGAAAATGAAATCCATCTTACCTTCCACAGTGAGGCTGCAGCTGGTGTCCACTTTGCCAACCACCAGTTTGTACTGTCCCTCATCAGAGGCGTACGTCCTGCTGAACACCAGACGCTGCTTGGCTCCCTTTGCCACCATTTGGATTCGGTCGCTGGGCATCAGCAGTTTGTCGTTGTGGTACCATTTGACCGAACTGACATCCTGAGCTGAGATCTTGGCCTCCAGAACAGCCTTGGTGCCCTCAATGGAGGACACATCCTTCAGTGGCACCACAATGTCAATAGCTGTAAGAAAGACAACAACATGATGATCAAAGATGAAAGGGTTCAACATGTTAGAGGTGGACATCACTTAGATCTCAGATTCATTTATACTCCTACTTTGAACACTGAGTTTGCCCGAGGTGGAGATGTCTTGGGCAGGAACCACGAAGGAGTATGAAGCTGCATCTTCTCTGCTGACATTCTCCACCAGCAGCTTGTGAACCTGTTTATCGATCACAATGTGGACGCGGTCGGAGGCGGAGATGGCCTGGCCGCTCTTCATCCAGGTTCCCTCAACGTTCTCCTGGGAGAACCGGACTTCCAGCTGAGCAATGTCGCCCTCGCACACTGTAAGGTCGGTCAAGGGCTGCATCAGGGTGACTGGGCGCACTAAAGGTAGAGAGACCCGTTATTATCACATAACACTGCAGAAGAGACATACTCATACTGCACTACTCTGTAAAGTTGCTTACATTTCATCTTCAGTGAGGCGCTGGTCCTCAGATCTCCACATACAAAGGTATATTTCCCCTGGTCTCCTTTCCTGACATCTTTGACGGACAGGGTGTGTCTTCCTCGGCGGGAGGACATGACGTATTTACTGCTGGGAGAGAGTTCCTTGTCTCCGAAGAACCAGCTGCCCTCGGCGTCCTCACGAGACAGCTCAACCTCAAACTCTCCAGCGTAGGTCTCTGGCACCTCAATGTTCTCCATGTGCTTGATGAGCTCCAGGGCAGCACCTGGATACAGAGCAACGTCAAGAACCTTCCTCTCCCAATGCACACAAAGCATGCGCAAGGAAACAGTAGATTGAAAGATTCTGGATGTAAAGATTACCTTCCACGTGGAGCCTTGCGCTCGTCCTGATGCTCTCATCATCTACAACAACACAAGTGTATTCAGCATCGTCCCTCATTTCAATCACCAGCACAGACAGGAAGTGAACCTTTCTGTCTGAGTGCATTCGGTATTTGTCTCCGGAGAAGATCTCCACGTTGTTCTTGAGCCATTTGACTTTGATGAATGGTTCGTTGGTTTCACACTCAAACGTCACCATGGTGTCCTTCTCATTAGCAGTGGCATCCTCGAGCTGTTGGGTAAAGGTAACTGCTGCCTGGGCTGAAATGAGAAAATATGACGTGAGACACTGACATTAATCGGGACATAGACAATTGAGTACTGGAGGGATTTGGTGGCTGTACCTTGCACAAGCAGGAAGGCATGGCTGGAGGCCTCTCCAGCGACATTCATGGCTTTAACCATGATGCTAGCAGAATCCTCTACTGTGACATCTCTGATCACCAGCTCACACACATGATCCTCAGGCCAGTACCAGAAAATACGCTCAGACTTCTCCACAAGAATGCCGTTCTTGAACCACTGGCACTCGGGTTCTGGTCTGCCAACGACTCTGACTCTGAAATTAACTTCGTCCGTTGGAGCAACGGTCTTGCTTGAAATACGTTCCAGGATCTTGGGTGCTTCCATGCTGGGTGAGAGCTGGACCCTCTCAGGTTTGATTGTTGGGATGGTGACCTGTCCTTGTTCCTCCAACCTCCTCCTCTCAGCTTCTTCTTTCTCTTTCAAGCGATGAAGCAGATCATCCTTAGTCTTCTTCAGAAGATCCTCATAGGAGTCGTCCCTCTTGCGAGACTTGAACTCTACAGCAGAGATGGACTCGTAAAAACCTTCTTCTGTCCTGCGCTTGAACTTGCTCTTCAGTTCATCGGACTCCTCTGAGGTCTTCTCGTGAACAATTCTCTGTGTCTTACGCAGCTTAACAACTTCCCTGTCCTGTGTGACCTCGCCAGGTTGGTCGACCTTCACAATGTCAAATCCAGTCTTGCTGGGATCATGTGAAGCCTCTGCAGCCTTCTGTTCAGGAGCACGACGCAGTACAGATCTAAAGTCCTCTTTCTGTTGGATCTCCAGCTTCACAGTGTGCTCAGTTGTGCCTAGGGGATTGTCTGCAACCACCCTGACCTCTCCTGAGTCATAGGACTTAACATCGACAATCTCCAAGTAGTAAATACCATCATAACGAAGTCTGTATCTCTTGCTTTTGCGGATAAGCTGTCCGTTAAGGTACCAGTTAACCTTGGGTGCTGGGTATCCTGTCACTCTGCAGCGGAACCGTGCAATGTCTCCTTCCAGCACTCTGGCTGGTTCAGGAACCAGGACAATGTCAGGTTTGGTCTTCTCAAACTCTTCGTCAGTGCTGACTCCTGAAGGTCCTCCCTCGTGAGCCATTCGCTCGATCTCGTCCATTCGGTGCACTCCCTTCCTGCCCTCTGGAAGTTGCGTTTCCTCAACAAGACCCTTCTCATCCTTGACAATCAGGGTGGCCGAGGTCTGGTCCACTCCATACTTGTTGGTGGTTCTGCAGGTGATGACGCCGCTGTCTCTAGCGTAAGCAACTTCATAGTCAAGACTGCAGTAGCCAAATTCATTGACCATGCGCAACCTGTTAGCAGCTTCCAGGGGTTTGCCATCATGCA
>JAVQJD010028388.1:0-21425 GCA_036023655.1 Nannoperca australis | reverse complement strand
CAATAATACATCTACATCAAACTTATGACTTATTATAGACTAGTTATACTAGTCAAAATGGTTCACTAAGCAAAAACAGAAGTATGGGATACTAAGTATGAATTATGACTTACTGAGTCAAATTAATATGAGAGACTAAGTCAAAAAAATCAAAAATATTTAATCGGATGTATGACTTACTAAGTCAAAAAAATTCAATAGTTACTAAATCCCCCCCAAAATTTGATGCCAAGTCAAAATCATGAAAACAAACAAAATAAAGAAAAAAGATATTAAATCAAGCTCTCTCCTGACCACTCACTTGGTCAAGTATGTATGAGATATTAAGTCAAAAATATGAATCTACCATAATATTGTCTGAATATCTCATGAAAACTCAGAATTGATGAACTCACTTTGACTTGGAATATAAAAATGTCATAAACTGGATTTACTTTACTACTAAGTTATAATTGTCATCTCGTTTCTTTTTCTTTTCATCATGGAAATTGGCTTACAAATGTTTAAATTGTCTCGTTTTGTTATTAAAAATGTGCAAACCTGAACGTACAGCCAAGAAGACCATCACTTATGTTCGGTTTTTCAAACTTAAACCTTTACTTTTATGAGTAATTTACATTTATTGTAGCTATATGTAATTATGTGTTTCTCTTTAATCAACAATCTGTACTATATGGCGTCATGGACTAGCCTTTCCATAATTCAATAACTTATATGAGGTAATGGACGTGATATAACAGTGACATAAAATGGACGGTCTGTCTGAACAGCACATTTCATGAAACACTTTGATTTTGAAGGCCAAATTTCTTGTCTTCCGTTGATGCCTTTGCATTCTCTGGCTCTTTGCGTAGGTGCCCTGCCTTCACATCCTTGATAGACCAGAAATGTTCTCCATTACCCACTTCACGCCCACCCTGTTGTTTTTCATCAACTAAAACCCACACATTTTGTTTTCTTTTAGAAACCAACTGCAGTGGATGTTCCCATTATAACTAATAGCAGTGCAGTCAATATTTCTCTTGTAAGTTATGTTTCTATTTGTAAACATAGCAGCTATTCTGAATAATTTATGACTTTACATCCTGATGCCAGATCCTGTCAGAGAAACTGTCAATAGCTGCACTTTGCACTCTCATATTTCCATATAGTGCTGTCAAACAGTGATGCCTTTATTTAGGGAATCTAATAACTTGGAGTGTGTTTCATTTAGATCAATTAAACATGAGGTGATTATTATATTTTTACACAAAGGCCTACAAACTCAGCATTGTTTCCACAGACAGAGACAATAATTGGGGTCTCATCAGTGATGTGAGCCACTAAGAAAGTATTTCCATGTCAAAAGATATGAGAACAAAGGATAATAATCAAGGAACAGAGATACATTCTCTCATTTTAAAATAAAACCTGACCTACTTTGGTTTATTAAAACACAAAGAAAATTGTGCACAATACATCTTATAATTTGATTTGCATCAGCAGACAAAAGTGAACAAGAGCTCAAATCCAATCACCAGTTATAGCCTTACACATTCTGTTAGTTTTGAACATTCAAAAAAAACTCTGGTAATAATATACAGCATGTATACTTAAAAAAAATTAAATAAAAATACAAAAGTAATACTGATAAAATTGCTGTACCATATGTGCAGCTCCAACAGCTCCTGAATGTGAAATGAAACATACATTTTGTCATGCATCTGCCTCTTATTTATGACAATGAAAGTTACTTGACACTGACAAGTGGAGATCAAATCTTATTGAGTAAAACCTTCCTTTTTACCAATTATAATTGATTAAATCCTCGTACTGCAGGATCATGACAAACATTAAGTGCCCAGTACCTCTTTTAACAAGTTTAAAACTCTCTCGCATCCCTTCAACATTCTCATTCCTGTGAACGGTGTTAGTCCAGAAATTCAAATGTGGGCTCATCAGTGTCGACACAAGAATATATCTTCGCAAACATTTGTTTCACTGAAATTATTTAAATAAGTGACAACTGTAGTTACAAAAATCTGGGATCCTTTAAACACATTCTCAAAAAAAACATTTGCCTTCATCAACTCACCACTGTCCTGAGGAGTCAGCGTCACAGCTTTGCAGTGTCATGTGGCATTCATACCTGATGGTGAGGTGGAGATACAGGCAGAGAACAGGAGGACAACAGAGACCAGAAAACAAAACAAAAAACAAAAAGGAGCCTTGAGTGCTATTCTCCTGAGTGTGCCTCCGGGTCTGTGATCAGCACATTTCCATCTGACTCTGAAGCCTGTGAGCTGGTTTGTCTGTAATAAGCGTTGCCGAGAGTTGGAAGCCCCCGATAACGTGAAGCATTCCTCTTGTATGCAAACCACATCGCTCCTGCCAGTAGGGCGAAGATCAGGACAGCCACCAACACCGCAGCAGGAATTACACCATGATGTAAACCTGAAACACACAGCATATATCATTTATAAATACAGATAGATTACAGATTAGATCAATTCTTTCACATTATATCATAGATTCTGTTAACGATGAATCACGCTGCATGTTTTCTCATACACTGTGTCCTCACTGAGCACAGCCTCACAATGTGCACATGCTTATTGCGCCTACTGTAAAACACACATGCAAATGTCTCAACTGTATATAATTCAAATTAAAGTGCACTTTACCACTTAGCGGTTCCACTTCCACCTCAGCAATCACATCTGCAAAAGATCAGATACAGTGAAGTTCAATATACTGCATCATGTATCATCTGGGGTTTCCAGACCACATGGCGTGAGCAAAGAAATGACATTACTTCTCAAAAGTATTTTTACCATATCTAAATTAGTCAGCATACTCTCTCAGCATACATAGTCTACTATGTAGACACTGTAGATGCTAAATGTGCCTAATAGTATATCAGAAGGCCCCACAGTATCAAGCTATGGCCCCTGATTCAACTTACTTGAGATGGTTTTGCAGACGAAGCCAAGCCGCTCGGTGCACTGTGATAGGTGCCACAAACCGTCAACCACCCTGGTAGTCACACAGATATCTGCAGTCAGCCGTTTGGGGTGTGGCGCTTTGTTGAGCCAGTTGGTGTAGTCCACTGGTGAACCATCCACCCAGCCGACAGAATCAGCTAAAAGCAGAGGCCACTGTTTAATCAAATGGTATTGCAGGGGATTGTGATCATCTGATGGGTATGGGAGAGTGATAGATTCTTACTGTCATTGCTGAAGTACATCCCCAACCACACGGTCTGGTGGGGGAACCCCGATGACCACAGCTGCTCCAGAACAAAACGATTCTCTGTTTCACTCTCAATAGTCAGGACATCTGAGGTGTTGACTAGAAAGGGACAGTAGCACAACAAGCTTGTGACTACTATGCAGTTTAAAGGAATAGTTCCACATTTTGAGGAAAAATGTTAATTCACTTTCTTGCTGGGAGTAAGTTGAGATATTTTATACCACTCTCATGTTTGTACAGTAAATACGAAGCTATAGCCAGCAGACTGTTAGCTTAGCATAGACACTAGGAACAGGGAGAAATGGCTAGATGGGTGTCTTCTCGCCACAGTAAGGTTGCCAGGCAAAGAGCGGAGATTCCAGGAAGTGAATGCAGCGGTCAAAGAAATAGTCACAACTGTACTTTACACTTTGGGTTTTGTACAAATTAAACATTAATTTAATTATGGGCTGTCGGGAAGGTGTAGCAGGAGACACTGCCAACACACACACAAATCCCACACAAACCATCAATATCACATTGTGTGAAATGCAAATCATTGTTCCCTTATCACCACCAGGACTGTTGTTTGGAGAGGTCAGGATTCAAAGTGGGGGAAAAAATCAAGCATGTAGAGAAGGACGTGATTTCATATTAATAGTGAAACAAGAAAAGTTTGGCAGCTGATTTTATATGTCGGCAAGAGTTCTGCTTATGATTCACTAAGCTAATTAGTGAGCTTTAGAAGCCAGGCTTCTCCTACTTCCAGTCTTTTTGCTAAGCTAAGCTAACCTGTTGCTGACTGTGGCTCCATATTACCTTTCATCTAACTCAGGAACTATTCATAGTGATTGAGTGTCACGTATTGTAACACAGAGTAAATTGAAAGCACCAGTGGTGTAGAGTAAGCAGTGTTTTCATTTATTTCCTCTATGCGACTTTTATTAGTTGGATCTCAACCACTGTTTTTTAAGGCCTAGTGCTTTTCAGAGCAGCTCCTCCGTTTGACCTCTAGGGGGAGTATGCAATCCATCCTGCAGATTCTTCTTAATTTTCAATCATGATATCTTGACAAAAACAACACAGAAATTACACAGATAATTGGCTCCACAGGTAACAAATAACCCAAAAGCATGCCGTATGAATCCCTACCTTTCTGTCTGCAGTGCTCTCTTGACTCCTCAAATGTAAGTTTCTGCATCACAGGCTCAAAGTTGTAACAGCCATGTCCAAATTTCACCCAAGTGGAGGGACACGCCAACTCATATGAGATAAATGGTTTACTGCCTGTGAGAGAAAGAGCATGAGAAAGGCAGAAAATTATGTGTATTTTTAAACATCCTGAGTAACAGAAAGCCAACAGCTCGAGAGGTGCAGTGTCGAGTGCTCAGATTTCAAGTTTCACTGAAGTAGCACTGACTTGGTGGGGGGATATGACACAGGGCTCCTGGTAGCGGAGTTTCACAGTCAGCTCTCCGCCAGCCTCCGCTCATGTCCATGTACACACATTCTCCCATCACAAAATCTTCGTCGTCAGTTGGGTCCCAGTGTGTGTACACTGTGTCACTGCCATCTGACCACTGATAATTGATGCCACTCTGTAAGGAAGCAGTCACCAATGTGTCAGTCAAGAAGTTACACATGTTGCACTCTACCAATAACCCTCAACACTTATTTAGAATGCAAGCTATTGCAGCAGTGGGGGTCGATCGGTGCATGGACAGCGGTTTGAGTAAAACAAATTTGGGGTACAATTTTAGGTTGCTATTGGAATTAAGCTAATATTCAAAAATATGTTTGTGAAAAGTTGAAGAGGCAGAGTTATGCAATTAGATAACAAAACAATCTTGAAATACTTGCCATTCACACTGATCTCTGACTCTATTGTCCTTCGCTGTATTGTATCTTTCATCATTTATGCTAACATTAGTTTATTATATCACATTCTTGTACTTGTAAAATACCCACAGCTTGGTGATATGTAATATTGTACTACATACTGTCAGTGGTACTGGGTGACTGCCATGTGTGGACCATGTATTTGTACTATTGTTTTTACTGTGTATGTCTGATTTTCCATATTTCACTTTCAGTTAAACATCAAAAAAATTTTGGTTCCTGATTGTGCTGAACTACTGCATAAGGAGGTGGATATTTCTGAGGGGAATTCCAGCTATAGATTCACCAGAAGTGACACACACACTCATTGTTTCATGGTATAACGACTGAGCAACGTATTTGTTAGTATTGAACTAAGATGATCACTGTATTAATGAGCGTAATAGAAGTTAAAAGAACAGAATTACTGGAGATGATTCATGAGACAGAAACTGAACAAGAAAAAAGGAAAAAAGGGGCAGAGACAGAATTTCTCTCCATGACTAAGATGTTCCACAGGGACTCAGCAATATTTGGATCCAAATGTTAATGCTCTGACTGTGTGTTGGGATAGTACATGGCTGTGCACAGAATATCTCTACATGGAACAAAGGCCAGGAGAAAAACCCTAGAGGGTACTGTGATTAGCCATTGGTGGGCATCTGTCTAAACAAAACACATTAGCTGTCCATTTAAAAAATCTTCCAGGACTTCTTTGAATCTTCTTTGTTTCTCCTTTATGCCTGTGGGTAATACATTTCCCCTAAATACGATTTTGTTCTACTATGAGCTTTCAGTGTGTGCCTATTACTCAAAATAATTCAAAATCTTCACATTCTTCATTTTAGAACAGGCAATTAAGTCAGGTGATGCCTCATAGTACAGCAGAGCAACGTAGGTCAAAAACTGAGATACTGAATCAAATGTTGTGATTTTCCAGGATTATTTAAGTGTTTAGCTATCTACATGATAGTGTGGAATTGGAACCTGGCTGCCACACTTGCCAGTTTTAGGATGCTGATGACATGCAGAAACTATGCTTTTGGTAAAGACAAAAAAAAGACAACAAGCAAGGTATTCAACTACCAGTTATTAAAATGCATCTCATGCATACACATGTGTATTATCTGCAATTCATGCTCATTAACCAGTACTGAAGGAATAGTTTTGGGAAATATGATCATTTGCTTTCTAGTCAAGAGTTGTATGAGAACACCTCTCTCTTGTCTGCCTGTTAAAAACTAAGTTACAGCCAATGGATGGTTAGCCTAATTAGCATAAAGACTGACAGCAGAGGGGAGGGGGCAGCTAGCTTGGCTGGTCTCCAATGGAAAAAAACATCTGCTGTCATCACAGTGATTGTGAGACTGAGAAAGTTACTGCGTTCAACCAAGTGATAGTCCGGCACATAACTCCCTGTAAACTACAATGTGTTGTTTTTACACTTTGTGTAAGAATAAAAAAAAAACAAAGAAAAGAAACAGAACAAGTAATAACTTGTTAATTACTGAACTTTACAGGTGACTGTGGGCAAGTTGTTTAACCTTTTACAGAGCCAGGCTAGTTGTTTCCCCTAGCCCTTTATGCTAAGCTAAGTAACCGGCTGCTGGCTGTAGCTTCATATTGAACGGACAGACGTGAGAGTGGCATCAATCTTCTCGTCTAACTCTTGGTTAAAAAAGTGAAATGTGTGTATTTCCTAAAACGTCAAACTATTTCTTTAAAGATAAACTGTAGAAAAGCAGACAAACACACACAGCGCCACCTCTCTGACGCAAACATATAGCAGACACACACAGTGCGGAGGTACACAGTACATATAGCAAGAGAGAATACATACGTCTTGACTATACAGTCCAATCCAGTGGGGGACTGCCAATCTATTGACAAGGACAGTAAGGAAAGCCTGGTGGTAGGCATCTGTAATGCTCACTAGGTCAGAATCATTCTCTATGCACTTATGCATCGCGTCGTACCAGCTCATGTTGCCAGACACAACCTTGTAGCTGTGGCTCCTGTAATCAATATTGTCAGGGAGAGGGTGGTGATAGGAGTGGGTGGGGGGTTTGGATGTATCTGTAATTAGAAAAAAAGGCAAAAGACAAAGAGTGTGGGAAGAAGGTTATATACTGGAAGATTGATTACTTTTAGGTGTTTATGTTTGGGACATACAACTTTAATGGATGATTGACTAGCTTTCACTGATTAGCAATCAAATAAAGAAATAGCTTAAAATGTTGGGCTTATTTGCTTTTTTGCCGAGAGTTAAAACCACTTTCATATCAGATTAGTGACTTCCTTGAGTCTTGATGTGAGGTTGCCAGGCAACCAGCGGAGAATCCAGGACTCCCAAGCAATCAGCTTTAGAGGTGCTGATAGATTCATTTTTGTCATTGTTTTGACATCTTTTTCCAGTCTTTATACTAAGTTAAGCTAACCGTTTCCTGGCAATAGCTTCATTTTTACTGACAGATATGAGAGTGGTATTTATCATCTTATCTAACTCACGGCAAGAAAGTAAATATGTGCATTTCCTAAAATGTCTAACTATTAATTATTGGTTATCAATTGTATATGTAATCAGATGACGCAAGGCCAGATGAAAGGAGGGGCCTGGGATACCCAAAGAAATTTGACTATGCACCAAAACTGGTGTCATTGTTTTTAGAGTTTATATCATTAAAGGAAAATATATTTAAATCTGGCATATTTCCCATACATGTGGCCATCGTGGCTCTATGGGTCTTTGTCCCCACCACTTTGCCCTCGCCACCTCCGTTATAGAGAGCAAGCTGCGATAGCACACACGGAAAGCAGCCACCTGGAATAGCCACTACAGCTATCTCCATGGGGTTCTTTATCTGGATCAATACAATTTACAGTCACAATGGCCACATTTATCCAAAATACACCACGTTAAAATATATAGCAACTTCCTTTTAAAGACACAGTGTCACCTTCTGACAGCAAAAGAGAAAGACAAACAGTGACAGAATAAAGAGAAAGAAACTGAGAGGATCTTACCTTGAGGTTTTTGACAAACAAAGCCATACCCACTCTTGCTGCACCTTTCATCATACCACTTCCCTGTCAGGTGAGTGTTGTGGTTGTTGGACAGAACAGTACACAATGGCTCATCACTGAGCCAGTCATCGTCCTAGGGGTCCATAAAGCACATATTAATACATTCACAAAAGCACATTTATGAAAGTGTGTTGTCTCACTTGACACATCTTCAGACTGATGTTATACGTCAACCAATATTCAGTGTGTGTGCACAGAGCATTACAGAACATACAGAGCATTTTGGTAAGACAAATCCAATCACCGAGATTAAACTTCTGTTGTGTCTACTGCGAACAGTGAGCTGAAGCCAAGAATTAAGCTAGAAAGCAGAAACCTGAATCATTCTTCTTAAATCATTCTGGATGAATCCAGAAATTATGATGCAGTGTTTTTCTTCTGGTTGCAATGACAAAGCTATAGCTACAGCTCTAACTTAACTCATACACAATGTTAAAACAATTAAAACTGTATAGTTAAATTATCCAGGAAACTCAAGTGTTTCTATCTTAAGGAACACTGAGGATATCGTAGCAAGAAGTCTTTCAATTCATTCATTTCTAGCTTTTAAAGTACTTTTTACTGAAACCAGTGGCTTCTCCCACTGTGCTATTCTATTACAGCATAACTCTGGGTTCACTTTCACAGAGTCTCAAGCTCCTCCATCTGGCATAGATGCCGTAAAACAAATAAACCTGGTGCTGTGGCAAGTATACTTGTTTTGGCTCGCAGTGCCATGTTCAACAACAGTTTAAGAATACATTTTTTGGGAGCCCATACTGCAAGAATAGTGATTCACACTATATCACCCTTCACACCCCCTCCACATTCAAATACAGGCACGTTTCTATCGGTTAGCAGTGTAGGTCAACCTGAAGTTCTCAGAAGCACTTACAGTAAGATCGTTCTTTGGTTCAGCTGGAGACCAGTTGGTGTAGCTGACTGGTCTCCCATTGGTCCATTTCATGGTGCCGACATCCCGCAGACCAATCCACACACCTACAGAGCTTCCCTGGAGCAACATGGTGATGTAGGCTGAAGAAATTATGACAGGACAACAGCAGAATTAAAACAAACTTTAAAAAAAAAAGAGCAGTATTCCTTTCTGACATGCCTACCAACGGAACTAGAGAGGAGCACGCAAACAAAGTGATCTTGTCTGATAGTGTTTATGTATGAGATTAGCCATTCATCGGATGGCTGTACAGTTGACTTTGCCTCTACCTTGTTCAATCTCATCTTCTATAGCAACCAGCAAGCCTTTAAATTCAGAGCAAATGGACTGGGCATCTGTCCAAGTCTTTCCCTCCTTTGGGCTGTCAGGGAGGTGTAGCAGGAGACACTGCCAACACACACACAAATCCCACACAAACCATCAATATCATATTGTGTGAAATGCAAATCATTGTTCCCTTATCACCACCAGGACTGTTGTTTGGAGAGGTCAGGATTCAAAGTGCAAAAGAAAATCAAGCATGTAGAGAAGGAGGTGATTTCATATTAAAAGTGAAACAAGAAAAGTTTGGCAGCTGATTTCAAGAGTTCTGCTTATGATTCAATTTGAGGGAAATTACGTTACATTACACAAAACATTACAATTGTCACTGTATATATCCCATGAAGTTTAGCTCAGAAAGGTACTTAAATGTACACTTTAAAACCAGCTAGAGAGGGCTGCCCCTGTAGCCTAGCGGTTTAAGGCGTTAACAGAAAAACCACAGTTCACAGTTATCCGGGGAAGTTTCATGTTGTTCTCTTTCCTCTCCCGTCATTTCCTATCAACACTGTAATAAAGGCCTAGAATGCCGTAGAAATAAAAGATAATTACCCACAAGGAGAGAAAGGACAGACATTGCTACAAGGCTTTCCATTCTGTTAAATATGTGAAGGAAAAAAACGGTTCTCTTGCTAAACACTGCTTCAATTCCAAGTTAGTGGGTCTCATCTGGTATGCCACAGTAATGAATGTCCATCAAGTACCTTAATATTTAATAAACAATCTTTCTGAAATGGTGTTATGGTGGAAAGTTGAGATGATTTTACATTTTCCCCAAAAGAAAAAAAATCTAAATGTTTCTTTTATAAACCAATAAAAACCAGCAATAAACTAGATTAGTTTTGAAAACTGCAGTAATTTATTTGAAAGAAAACTAATTCAATAGGGTTCTAATACTAGTCTAGATGATACAAGAGAGGATCAGTTGGTTTTGCTCTTTTTTGAGGTTGACTCAGCTTGAGTGTCAGTGGGGGGTTATTCTGAAGTTGCAAACATAAGTCACTGAAGATCAGTGAATGTAAACACATACATCCTGCTTCAACCACAGAGGAAGCTGGGAATTTAGAGGTGACTTGTGGAGGAGAGCGGGATGAAATGAACCATCTTTTTGCAGTTTTTTGCCATTACAACAAAATACATAGATAATCATTTAAAACAATAACATTTTAGTTTAACCATTTTTTACTTTAAGTGCTTTAGGTGACAACTGCTACTAGGCTAAGCCTTTGTTATATAGATGAAGGAGGAAACCTCCACTCTTGAAATACAACTTTGTTTGTTTTTTGTCATAGGAATTTTACTAATATGAGACTAATATGTGTTGAGTTAAGGTTTTATAAGAAAGAAAGTAGGTATTTCTGTGGTGTGTTTGTATTGACTGACAGGTCTCCCTGGCAATTATCATCAACCCCTATGATGGTTGCTGCTGCTCTACCCAGCTCAGCTCCAACCTGCTGCTTGAACTTGGATTTTTTGTTTCTAAAACAACTCATAAGGTGGTGGCAAATTGTAAATTTCAAACTTTAAAAAACTCCATTAGGAAGTCTTTTGTAAGGTCACAGTCAATACATCTATATTCCTGTACAGTTTTTGTTATGTTGCTTAAGTTTATAAGTTAATAGGAGACATAAATCAGTCATTCAAGAGTATGTGTGCATGTGTGTCAAAGTGTGTCTGAACCTTGTGTCCAAAGTACAGCCATTTCTCCGGACATCTTCCGATGTAGTGTGGCTCCCTGGGAGTCTCCACCACAGACACAGTCTTTCTCTTGCAAACATAGCCGTGGAGATTGCTGCATTTACGTGTTGACCACTTCCCTGCAACAAAGCAGGAAAACCTCAACACATTTCAGCATGTGCACGTATACATGCATCGGTGTGTGTTTCTGCATGTGCATGTGCTTACCTGATGATGAAGACATGGTGACACACAACCCATTATTCATTGGGCCGCCACTGGCACTCCCCTCTGCCCAGTTCTGAAAGTCTACATCTGTCTTGTCCCTCCACCTGCAAACAAACATACAAATTAATTTAACAAACAGCCCTAGCTGATCTCCAGGCCCTAATGAACCTGTCAGTAGGTTTTCATGTATGCAACTAATGCTGTAAAAGGTCCCACCAATCCCAGATCTTTCATCTCAACACCTGTGATTGGAAGAGCACCCAGTCCACGGATCTCAATGTTGCATCTGTTGTGCTGCTTATATTCTTCTTAAGATTGAGCTTTGTGGTGGTCCCTGAAGTAACGTTTCATTATCTTACTCTTTTCTGCTACCAGCTGACTCATAACATCCAATGAAATCCATACCAATTGTACTAGATGGCCTTGATACACTGTCAGATATCACTGGTACTCAACCCCACATCTCAAACTCCTTCAACTGTGATTAAGCTTTGATATTTGCATCCAAATGTCACTCATATTTCACATTTCTGTTGTTTTCCCATCTTTTTGATGTACAAACTGAAAATCTGTATAAAAACAGGTGGATGGAAACACACTTACTGTTGCCTTGCTAAACTCTAATGTTCATATATGTTTACAGCTGTCTGTTTAGATTCTGTTCCATTAACATTTTGAGGGATTAGTTATCCCAGTAGATACCCTGAGAGCTCCCTCAAATAGCATTTTCCAAGAAATCTAACTGCATAATCATTCGCAATAAATTGTTATTTTCTTGTCATAAGTGTCTGACCAAAACGTCCATCTGTGCAGGTGTTATTTGTTAACACCTGCAACTGTGTCCCTCCTTTTGCCTGCTGTTCAAACTTGTAACGTGTCATCTGTGGATCTGAGACACTTGTTGTAGACTACTCTGAGACTAGGACAGAATTAGCACAATTTATCTTTACATATTAGATCTTTGCAGTGACACATAGGGTTTCTATCCGGCCAGGCACACTAGCCTCTATTATACTATTGTTCAACTTTGTTTAAACAATTTGCTCCAACAATAATTGACTTTATCGCCAGACTTCAGTTGGCTTTATGTTGCTTTCCCGTAGAGACCTGGAGCCCATTTCTACAAATTTGCAACATGAGATAATTTTCTCTTGCTAATTTTCACGTTTCACTGATCAAAACACTGTATCTGTGAACTGTGCATGAGCACTCAAAATTCCTGAAGGATAAATGTATCTTTAATTTACGAGTGGCTGCCACCATTTTTAATCTATAAGCAAATTGCTTTTGTAAGACTGAGTTGTAACTACATAAAAATGTCTTACTCAAGATGTTGAAGTGTCGACTGCTCTAATTAACAGCAGCAACAGTGAACAGAAATGTTTAACTCCAAAACACACACACCTAACCTCCTCTCCAGGCTCCCCAATGGACAGGCCGATCCACCAGTCAGTCGGGCCCAGGGAGAGCTGAGGAGACACAGAGAAAGGAACAGAGATGAAAACGAACTTGCTTCACTTTTACCCTCCTCCTTTGCAATCCAGTCCTCAATGCTGACTGAAAGATCGGCTTTTCAGAGCTTCTCTGACATGAGCGGCTATTCAGGCGCACTCCTTGGCCCATGCTTCGCCTCTTTCATCGCCTTGTTTTGTTCCCTTTATCCCCTCACAAGGCTCTGCACCACAAGAGACTTCTTTAGGGTGGTCCAAAAGGCCGCTGTTGAAAAACAGCCTTTTTCTTACTCCCTGTGTGTGGGGGCACTCGAGCATGAAAGTGTCCACATATGAGGTACGTTTCAGCTTGTCGAAGTGTGTCTGTAAACACTTGAGTTTGTATGAGTGCGTCAATTGTGCTCACACTTGTTCGTGCACGTGTTTGTTTTTCCCTGTGTGTAAATTGCCTAGTGGCCCATTCAATGAAGAAGACCCTCTGATATTTGGCTGTGTGCTCCTGTGTGAAATTGTGCCCATGCTCATACCCACTGAAGTGTTTATGTTCAATGCTCCTGGCATCATTTTGGGTTACATGGTTGAAGTATTTGCACTGGGAGAAAGTAAACATCAAAGGCATTTTCTCTTAAAATCATGGTATGAGAAGCAAAAAGGTAAACCTGTAACCTCCACACAGATAATACAAATTGCAATTGAGAAGTTACTTCTCTGTTTTAGAATGAGTTAAAACTGTTACACTTCTTTTCAAATAACCTGTATTATTTGGTTAAATAAAATAGTTGATATGACTAAAATAGTTTTTTAATTTAGCATGTTTACAGGATTGGTGATCACAATAATATACACACTGTGTATATGTTATTATCCTGTAGACATAATTATACTACAAAGTTCAGATTCTGTGGTAAAAAAAAAAAATATTTTGGAAAAATGTATACTATTACATGTTACCACTTCAAAGTGACTATGAAACAGATCTGTATATATGGCAGTCTGAGAGTCACTGAAATTCTGTGAATCTATGAATATGAGTGGTGGCGGTAACGGACCCGCTGCAGGCGCTCCTTGATGAAGTGCAGCTCCTCTCTGGAGTGAATGGACAGCAGGTAGGCTCCCATCATCTGACAGGCCAGAGAGACAGCATCCCAGTCAAAGGGCTGCTTGGCCAGCAGGTACTCAGCTCCATGGTAAAACACCCAGGGATCGCTCTCTGTGTGGGACCCAGGAGGACAATTAAAATACCGTTTTCAAGTAAAACCATTTTAATATATTGATTGGTACATTTAATTAATACACCACTCTAATTGCTGACTGATTGATGCTGTTGTACATCTAATAATGCCATTCCACATACTCTAGAAAGAAACATGGAAGAAACAGCAGCACTTTAGCAGATTTCTTCATGTTTCTGTGGTTTACAAAGCAGCACGTTAAAGCTACATACACGTCACTGCAGCCTTAATAAACTACATTGTCTTTACAATCTGTGCAACACACAAGACTCCAAAAAAGGTACAGCAAGGTGCTTTTTATCCAGAGTAGACAACTGTAGCAGCAGAACATATACTTATGTATTGATATTAACTGTAAGAAGTTTGGGTTTGCTTTGGATTGCATGTAGATTCAATGTCAGTCAGCATTTTCTGCCAA
Organism: Nannoperca australis; assembly: GCA_036023655.1. Taxonomy (NCBI): domain Eukaryota; kingdom Metazoa; phylum Chordata; class Actinopteri; order Centrarchiformes; family Percichthyidae; genus Nannoperca; species Nannoperca australis. The sequence continues at coordinate 6,992 of JAVQJD010028388.1, read as the reverse complement.
ATGATAAATGTTTTTCAGTTAGCAGATAAGGAGAATGTAGAGGAATAAAATAAGCCTTTTTAATAAAGTCATAAAGTGGTCTTGTTTTACCCTTCCTGGCTGTATATTGTCTGCCTTGCCTTACATCATATAGAAGCTGCGACATTGACAATATCTACAGTATCAGTGTCTATAAACTTTGTAAGCTAAAAAGCAATGAAGTAAATGAAAATCATACTCACGCTCAGTGTACCAATAGGGTTTTTTCAGTTTATCACCTGCAACATAAATCAGAGTTTGGTGAGTAATGCAGTACTGACGTGTGTATGTGCAGGTTGTCTGTGTGGAGAGTGGTGATGTTGTAAGGGCAAAATGTATTATTTTGTGTTACCAGATATGTGTTTAATTAATAATCTGTTTGCCATTTATTCTTTCTTCACTCTATGTACTTGGATTATTTCTGTTATGGGTCACGTCTGACGTAAAGCAGATGGATATCCAGTTTGGGTTTGATTACTGAAGGACTTAAAAAAGAACTTGATTGTAAAGAGGGGTGTAAAGAGAACAGTCTGCTCTGTTCTTATCCTTGGATAAGACACTAAGCTAGAGACAGAGATGATGGGCCAGGGTTGATTCTGCTGTCCTTTCCTTTTTTTTCCTTCTATGTATTATGAAGTTATAAATGTGTGACTGTATCTACCCTTTGGGTTCAGACTCAAACAGACTGAAGATTGACTTTGTCTGCTTACTCGCTCTTCCTTTTGTTTACTTTTGATTACCATTTTATTTGATTGCTTTGTTCTTTTGCTTAATTAAATATACATCTTCATTTTATTTGATCACTTCTTCAAAAGGAAATGCACAATTTGAACCACAAGTGTGAGCGTGTTCACCTCTGTTAAGCTGGCAGATCCACTCGTGTTTGCTGTCACAGGGCTGCGGCGTGAGAGTGTTGGTCAGGTCACTGTACACAGCACAGTCCCTCCTGTCATCCTCCTCATTCTTATCCTCGATGAAAGACGTCACCACCTGCGCAAAAACAGGCACGAGACAAAACTGTATCAGGTACGTATTCAGGTCTGGATATTACTTTGTGCTACCACAAGGCACGAGGATTCTTTGTGAACATGTACTTACAGGAGAACCATCAGACCACTCCCAGGCTCCAGGATGTTCAGGGTCTCTCTTATTTAAACCCACCCAGAACCAGCGACCCTCTGTTCTAAAAAAGGAGGAGCAGAACAAAAAACACACTGCAACACAAGCCCATCTGAGACTTCAACCTTTTGAGACTGAACTTTGACAACAGTCACTGGTGTACTTCACCAGCACACTGTGAAAGAAATCTTTTGATTCTAAAATATGATTTCATTGTTGGAGCACAACTTGATGTTTTAAAATGTATTGGTTACATGACTTATTAATGTGTTGTTTTTTCACTGGGGACGTTGTTCATCTCTGGAGGAAAGTAATCTTTTGTAGACAGATCATAAACAACCCCAAACGAAATTATATTTTCAAAAGCCAATAATTGAATTCTGTACTCGCTGTTCTTGACACACATAAATCCTCAAAACATAACACCTCAACCATTGGATTTGTCAGTTCCCATAACATTCCTGCACTAACGAGGCCCAGAGGGCTGTACCAACCCTTCAAACATGGTACTGAGGAGCTGCTTGACAAACACCTGCTCCTCATAATGGGAGAAGCTGGCCAGCTGAGCCCCGAGGGCCTGGCAGAAGAAGTCTGCCTCCACCCAGGAACGCTTCATCAGGACTTTCTCATCGTGGAACACCTAGAAGAGCAACACTTACTGTCAGCTGAGATTTACACATTAAATATACAACAAACACTATCAGTAAGGCTGTAGAGAAACATTACATACATTGATTATTTATATATATATGTGTGTGTGTGTGTGTGTGTGTGTGTGTGTGTGTGTATTTGTCAGTAATTTCAAAATTGCTCTGAACTTCATGATGTTCATTTTATGTTCAAGTATTTTTGAGGCCGTTCTTTGTAGTTGGCATCACAGTCAGTAGCCAGTGGTTAGTACTGTCACCTCACTATAGAGCTCAAATATTAAGTAGATTAACTGATTAGTTGATTAACAGAGAATAACATTTTGATTAATTGTTATGACAAAAGTAAAAACGGCTAAACCAAACAGGTTGTAGCTTCTTAAATGTGAATATTTTCAGTTCGTTTTCAAAACTTCTCCCCTCGCACAAAAGCATGCAGCAAGATTAAAGAGAGATAAAGAGAGAAGATGAAGAAGAATCAGCAACATGAGCCATGAAGAGAGAGGAGCACGGGAAAAGATGAGTATTATCCAACCTTATAACATTGGAGTAGCCCAGAGCGCGATTCCCATCCTGGAGGACAGGGTGCGGAGGGATCAACGTGGTGCTCTGGCAACTGGACATTGTGGTAACTGCTGATGCTCTGCTTGCACACTGACAAGGCCTTGTGGGACTTGCAGTCTTTCACCTCCCAGTGGCCTAAAGCAGGACCACCTGACATAACAACACATCCACCAACACTGACTGAAGAAAAGAGAAGGAAAGAAGAAGATGAGAGTTGCTCTTGAACTGCTCTATATGGAAATGTGCCCTGAGATAACTATGGTGCTATATAAATTAAGCTGAATAAAACTGAAAATGAAAGAGTTGAAAAGGAGGAGGGGAAAACTAAACACAATCACAGCAAATAAACGTTTTCCGACAGCTGGCTACCTGGCTGGTGTTTGTTCCAGTTTGCGAAGGTGATAGGCAGAAAGGAGCCATTGTGAAGTAGCCAGCTGTACTCTCCCGTCTTCTCCTGGTCCATGAGGCTGGTCCAGTAATACATGCTACTGTTGGCCCCACTCTCACTCAGCAAACTGTTGACAAATGCCTGCTCAAACCTGCCAGCACAATGAAGAAGAGAGGGGAGGAGAGGTGAGGTGAGGTGAGGGGCTCCAATGTTGCCACAAACTAAGTTTTTTCAACACGCTAAAACACCTGTTTTCCACAGTAAGGAGAGGAGCCTTGCAGTAATATCCCAGCAGGGCGTCTTCATAGCTCTGTTCATGGCTAGTCACCATGTAGCAGGAGTGGCCATGTCGCTTCCAGCCCTGCAACATCAACAACAACCAAAAATCTAATAATCAAACTCAGTTTTATTTTAAACTGCAAATAAAGTTCCTTTGCAGAGGACCTCATGTATTAAAACACACATATGATAAGAATGTCATGGGCCGAAGAAACAGTAATGCAAAATCGAGTTACAGCAGAGAGCATGGAGGCACAGAGTTTGAGATGCAGGGGGAGAGAATGGAAAAAAAAACACAAACTAAAGTATACATGTACCCTGAGATAACTTTGTTATGATATGGCGCTATATAAATAAAATTGAATTGAATTGAATTGAAATGTACAATTATTACAATGAGAAGACCCATGTGGAGCATTAATGGACATCAAACATCAGTACTTTTTAATACTTTTTTGGTACTGATGAAAATGTGTCTGTAGCACCAAGTATCTAAATTTGCCATTAAATGTATGGTCAGATTTGACATCTTTTATACTTACTTCTTTGATCTGAGGGATCCTGATTTAAATCCAACATGTGCCTGTTTCTGTTCAGGCAAAGTTCTTGTACGGCTGCTTGGGGTTTGTAGCCACACTAGCAGCTCTGTGAGGGTGGAATTGGTACAGCAGTGCTTTCAGCCAAAAGCTAACAACAGAATCCTAAAATGATCACAGTGGCATGTGTGATGTGTGTTGATGTAAGTAGTTTTGCAGGTATTTGGTCATAAACCAAAGTACTAGGCGAATCAAGATTTTGACCTGATGATGGTGCAAGATAAAAAGTCAGGGGATCACATAACTGATTAGAATGTATCCTCTATGGACCCTGAACTTATGCAGGAAAATTTGGGGTAATCCATCCAATAGTTGGGATGATATTTAACTCTAAACCCAAAAAGTCAACCTCATGGTGACGATAGATGAAAAGTCATTACATCACCAAAGTCTGCAGACTTCTTCCTATGGGGACCATGAATGCCTGTACAAAATGTCATGGCAGTCCATTACATTTTTGATTAACAGACCAAATGGCACTACCATCCATAGAGCATAAAATGTATATTTCTCAAGGTAAGGTATCTTAAAGTTTCCTTTTGGCATCAGTTAACTCAGGTATAATATTGGAACTACTCTTGAAATTGTTCAAACCTACTCAGTCCTTATCTAGAGTGTTTTAATGTATATGTGTGCAATTACATGCAGGTTTGTGTGTGTATGCAAGTCTGCATGTTAGGTTATGTGGTGGAGTTGTTTTGACAAGTGGTGTGAATTTGTGCACGAATACCACCCCACCCCCTCTTCACCCCTATTTCCCATCTACCCCACATCCTTTGTATACTTGCGGTCCAAAAGCCTACATACACCAGCGTGTACACAGAGACAAAAAATCGAAACTTTCTTTAAAACGGAAGTGTCTGTAGATGATTTATCAGCAAAATTACATTGCAGTAAACATTTCACATCGTTACCTGCGTTACCTGATGAACACAGACAATGAAGAGACTATGGTGAAAGAATTTAGTTTTTGTTTGCTAAAACCGTTGCAGGAATCATCAGATACCGCTCGAGCATGTCCACTGATATTGTGCCTTCAGGGCCATTTTTGTCCTCATAATTCAAGGCATGAAGTAGCCCGATGACTCAGGAGTCTGATATTCTTGTAAACAGAATCAAGGAGCAACATGAATGCCAGACAATACGTCAGCAGTCGTGTGAATCAGCTCATTGTGCTTCTGAAGGGGCAACTTGCTCAGAATTTGAACTGCAGCAGGCGTGTGGCTCCGCCTGGTGCATGCCCTGATCTGTATGGAGCTATTGTAATACTCCACAGCACATAATCTGCCTGACAAAGTTAAAAATAAGTCACTTCAATTTTGGTCAGAAATAGAACATTTTAAGTTTTCTTAAGCAGACCGTAGTCAAAGCAATAACATGTAATTTCACAACATTCCAATAATCAGATTTCTTGCTAAATCATTTGATTATGTGAGAAACTACGAAGCTTCTCCAATTATTTTTTCTTTTAAAGACACAACTGAGCAGCACTTTTGTTGCCAAGGGAGTTCCTTTACAGAGGAATACATGACTACAAATACAATTATTGTTAAAAAACAACCTGAAACTTGTAGATGTTATCTTTGCTTTTGGGTAAAGTCTTATCACAGGTAAATTAAGAAGATTAAGTGCTATGTAATGATGTAATGTGATGTTTTTGATCCCCTTCTACTGCAATGTTAGGGCAAAGCTATTGTACAAAACAGTGCGACTGCATGACAGAGTTTCCTTGTCTCGCTCAAAGACACTTCAGCCACAGCATTCATGTTCCTACCTCAGGACAACCCTCGTCCCAGATTTCACGGTGATCAACGTGATTCTGGTTTTCTCTTCTACACACAGCGGGCAGTCGCTCCTCACATGACGCTAAAAGCCAGTTACCTTCCTGTGAAAGAGGATAACATTTTACTCACACACGGATGCCACCCGATGAATGCATACAAACATTAAAAAGGTATTCAAATGTACACACTAGTTAAGTCAATCAACAGACACTGAATAGGAAAGTATTTTTAAAATGGAGCGTCATTAGATTAAACACTTAATAGTTGCAGCCCTCGAGGGGATTCTTTTAATTTGAACTTGGTTGCTGAAGGAGCTAAACTCACTTTAATATTATTATATATTAATTCAATATTAATATTTAATATTGAGCTTCAAGAGAGCTTTTACATAAAAGAAGCACCAACGCAGGGTTTCCCACCTTCCTGTCTGCTTTGGCGCAGAGTGTTGCATCCGTCAGGTTGTGAGGAGGGTGATACTGGTGCCAGAGAGTGAGAGTTACTGGTGAGCCATCAGACCACTCGACAGTCGGCGACGATGCCTGCTTCCACAGACCAATCCACACCTCCATATTCTCCCCAGAAACTGTGAAACATGAGGACGTGCACACACAAACAGAATAGTATTCAGCTCCCCAGATATATTTGTCTATAACAAACAGAACTTCATTCATCTGTATTGCACAATGCTCCTTACAGTTAGCCAGGAGGTTTAGCAGCATTTCCACCTCAGACAGGGAGCGAAGGCTGGTGAGGTTTGCCCCCTGAGAGCCACAGGCACGGGAAGACTCCTCCCAGCTCCCTGCTTCTGTTTCTGACAGCAGCATGTAGCAGAAACCATTATGAGGCCACCATCCATTGGCACACTCTGTATGGACATACTGCCAGTCCTCTGGAATTGGGAGAGGGGGAGAAATCAGAACAAACCAGATGAACACATTTTCACAGCAGACATTGTTTTGGTCTAGCCCCCTACAGCGTGATAGAGAGGAAGATCAATAGTTCATACCCCAGGTGCTGTGCAGCTGTTAGCGCCAAGAGCTACAACAGCTAAATACGTTTCTGGTACATTTTGCAATGACTTATAATTTACCCCTGCCACAGTGCAGGGAAGCAGTCTGCATGTCAGGTCATTTGATGCGTGTGCACATGCTCTCACCTAGTGGCTCGGCTTTCCGGGTGTCGTTTGGCATCTTCTTGCAGATGTAAGGCAGAGCGGACTCACAGGAAAGACTCTGCCAGTGACCCTCGAAGGCAGAGTTGTAAACTCCGCACTGTCTGTCATCCTGTAGTGGGCTAGCAGGCAGAGCTGATGGGAACAAAGTGATGGGAGCAGTTTTTAGCCCCTTGTGCTTTGTTGACATTAGCTTAACTTCCTCGTTTTTTAGGGTCCCACAAGCCCCAAACAAATTGTTATTATTTGTTTAAAAATAATTATAATTGACAAAGGTCACATAATACACAAATTACTATAAAGCATTGTTATCAGAATCAGAATCAGAAATACTTTATTAATCCCAGAAGGGAAATTGCTTTTTGATACAGTTACAATGCTCAATAAAGTTATTGAAAAAAGAATAATAAACAGTAGAAAATAGAG
>JAVQJD010028382.1:0-27500 GCA_036023655.1 Nannoperca australis | reverse complement strand
GTCCTTTCTTCAGAAAGCTTAATAAATAATTAAAACTTATTTTCAGATTTCCAGACAATAAAGATCTATGGGAAATCACTGGAAATAAATTCGGTAAAATGCTCATATCAAATGCAAATAATAGGCTAATATTATTCATATGCTAAAGCTAACATATTATTCATCATAGCCAACAATATTTTGTCACTTGTCACATTTTATCACTCCAGAACAGAAGTCCCTGTGTTTTCATCCCTGTTTCAGTACTGCACTATTGCTAAATAGCTTTTATTCTTACACCTGCAATAGCTGAATAGCTGGCCACTTGGGGCCAGTGGAAACAAGTTGTGAACACAACATTGATATGTAAGTCTAGAAGACTGAATGTGAGAGCGAATAACTTGTTACATTGGGTGTTTTTTACTTCCTTAAATTATTGTTTATATACTAGATATACTGTACACTGTCCAGTGAAACACTACTGCAGCAGTCAAGTCAAAGGTTTGTGTTTTGGGCTCTAATCAACTAAAGGTCAAACTGGGCAGCATGTCAGTCTCAATCACTTCACACTCGCCGCCTCAGTGACTCAGAGTTCTTAGAGGAAGAGGATGCTGCTACAGTGGGATTGCATGGCACCGAGCGCCTCTTTGATCTCTCTTTGCAAACTCAAAACAACTCCAGTGTCCTTCACATTGCACACAGCAGCCCATTGAACCGATGTCAGCTGGAAAAATGTTCAGTTTTCTTTGTGATCGTTGGGAGCTGCGGTTGTCATCTGACACTGCGTCTCGCTGTAATGGCGGCCATGATGTAGACAAGTGACAGAGACTTTGTGAATGTTGGTGAAGTGTTTGTATTGTGTTCAAAACTGTGTCCTTTCTGCTCCAGTTTTTAAGTCATATTTTATCTTTGTGTTCCCACTCCAGGCGTTGTATGCCTCGTCACTGTGGAGATCCTTCTCTGTGAGCCTCCACCCAGGGCTCCATTTTTGTCTGCCTAATTATGTTGTGATGACAGTTTTCCTTTGTTATCATCGAGGGTCTACAGTACTTGGGCATTGTTATTTTAGTTTCTTCACTTATTAGGTTACACTGTGGGCATTGTGAATTATTTCTGAGGCTTAAACTTTGATTAGAAGGCAGACAAATTAACTTGTTTGGACTTTTCAGATGTACAAAAGAAACTTTCTTGTTGACTTGGACAAGCTGATATTTCTTGTAGCGTAATATGGACAAACTGAGAATGTCCAACTTTAAATGAAATCATAAACCTCTGCTTAAACAAACTTACCACAGTTGTCTTCCCTTCTGACTGTTTACATTCCCTATCTCTACCTCCCTTCAGTGCAGCTGTACCAAAGAGCTGCTAAGCTGTACTCCCCACTTGACTTGGGCTTAAAATGGAATGACTAAGCACAGGTTTAATATTGGATATAGCTACTTAGTAATGGAAAGTAGAAACTGTCAGCTTTCCTCTGAAAAGCGAAAATGTGTCGAGTTTGCACCTCAGTTTGTTTGCAACAATAAAATGTAAAAGGCTTTCTCTATTAACTTGCTGACTGCTCGACTGCTCCTACATCACTGATGCTAAATTGTGTCTCTTTTAGAGGTTTTTATTGAGTGTGTGTGGATGGGGGGGCAGTGTGTGTTTGTTTGTGTGTGTGTGTGTGTGTGTGTGTGTGTGTGTGTGTTTGTGTGTGTGTGTGTGTGTGAGAGAGAGAGAGAGAGAGAGAGAGAGAGAGAAAGCAAAAAAGCCAGACAAAGCTTGTGAAGGAGGGATGCTAGGGTTGTAGAGACCCAGGCTCTGTTGGCCAAATATAAAGGCTTAAAAGGGCTACCAGTCAACATGGATGACCTATTTACGGTCAGACATACTGCCACACAAACACACATATACACACACCAGACAATGACCATATTTTTCCTCCACAGTTATTTGGGAAGTGTCTTTTCTTGGCAACATGGTGTTTTTAATCAGACTATCCCGACTTTGTAAATCAGGTGAAACAACCAGTGTTGGAGACATCTGGCCATGGTCATCAGTGTTGTGCCTGTTCCCCAACATCTGTTCATTAGGTCAGCCATCTAAAAGTGATTTATTTTTAGCTTCTGGGCTGATTTTCCTCCGATTCTTCACTGTCTTTTTCTTTGGACAGCTGGCCTGTGGCAGGATCTGCCTTACTCACTGTCTGGAGAGTTGTGGGATTTGCCACTGCTGTTGACTTAACATCTGGCAAATGTTAATTTACAGTTTGTAGTGTGAATTTGAGGACCCCTAGTGCGATTTCATGTGTGTTGGCAGTCCAGGTGAGGGAACAAGTTGTAAGACTGGCCCAGTGCACTTTAATTTTTGAAACAGAATATGGAAATAGTCTGCTGATACAACCACATGCTGCAACAATGAAAGGTATCCTCTGCATTTGCCATGGGAGGCAGAATAACGGTGTGTATTTATTCGCCTGCTCACTGGATGATGTGCAGACTCCCCTGGGTCTATGTGTTTGATGAAGTGTGTGTGTGTGTGTGTGTGTGTTTTAAGGATCCCTGCCTGTCCTTGAGTCCAGCAGTGAGGACCTTGTCTGCCTCAACCATGTCAGCTCACTGATTCATGCTGCGACTCTGCCACTGACCCGTAGGATGACTCTCAGGGGGGGTGTGGAGACAGGTTGCATCCATCACACTGCATAAGAGCTGGGCAGACGTGCACTGGCATTCACACAGACACTTTATACACAAGACTAAGAGTCTATGCTACCCGCTTAGACAAAGCGGTGCGTTGAGCTAAATGCTAATGTTGACAAGCTAGCATGCTCACAATGATAATGCTAGCATGTTGATGTTTAGCAGGTAGGTTTAATATCTATTGCTGTGTCTCAAATCGCGTGCTTCCATTAGTACTTACATGCAGTATACTGTGTACACTATGAACTCACTTGTGAAGTGCGTTCATTTTGACAGCAGTATTCGATTTTGTCTCAAATCAAATACGGCTGTTGTGTGCTTACCTGAAGTGATAATCGCAACCTTTGAACCCATCTTCTTCTTCTTCTTTTTAATGGCGGATTGCAACCAGGCGGAGCATAAATGCCAACATTTTACCACAATTGCTGCACACCGAAATATGTGTGAGCTTGTTTGCTCACTTGACTTCAGTTATATTAAAAATGAATACATTTACATGCTTTTACTGTTTGCCAGAAACCGCAGCCACCATTTTTAGTACGATCCTCCCCTTCTGCCAAGATGGCGACCGTTGAAGGTGAGAAGTGTGCAGCATTCCACACTCTACTTTCTGACCATTTTGTGTACATCATCTGGGTACTCATAGTACACTGCATTTGCCATTCTTGTCAGTGTTAATGCATTCATGCACTCAAAATATTAAATGGAAGTATGCGATTTGAGACACAGCACTAGTTTAGCATGTTAGCATGCTAACATTTGCAGATTAGCAATAAACACAAAGTATAGCTGAGGCTGGTAGGGATATCATTAGTTTTGCTGTTATTTGGTCATTAACCAAAGTAAATTTTGACCTGAAGATACATAAAAGGTCAGTGGATAAAGGTTTTTACAGAACATCCTCAGGGGACCACAAATTAATGTACCACATTTCACAGCAATCCATCTAATAGTTTCAGAGATATTTTAATCTGAATATCTCAATTAAAAACAAAATTTTAAAATTCATTGTGACACTAGGGAAAAGGTCAGTGGATCACCAAAGTCATACATCCACCACGAATGTCTATAGAAAATCTCATCTCATAGATGTCATCTCAGCCCATTGTTAATGGTTGACAAGATATTTCAGAGATGGACCAACCAACAGACCAACCGACTTTGCAAGAAGAGGAAATACCATGTCATTGACACAAAAAATAACTAGCCAGTGCAGGGACATGCTTAGTTTGATTTTGTCCTATAAATAGCTCGTTATTTCAGAACATCTGTACACTCATGTTTGTTTTTCAGATCTCTCTGTTACTCTCCTGGGCTCTATTCCAAGGAGACTCTGAGGTTTGCTGCTCTGTTGTTGTGGTCATGGTGAGTTGTTGCTGGTTGACAGTGCCAGGCTGAGTTGCTGCTGAGAACTGGGTCAGTTTGTGCAGCAGTCTGCACAGCAGCCCTTCAGTGCCTGCGTTTTGTCTCCCAGCGAACAGAAAAATTGTTCCAGATTTCAACCAGATCCTTCAGATACCGGATTTGTAAACAGAGTGTTTTCCAGGCCTGTCAAAAAATGTGGGACTTAGCCACCCTGAGGCATTGTAGATGAGACACAATCTCTGGTGTTTTTACTGCAGTTTGTGTATGTGTGGTCATGTGTGAAAATGTGTGTCATGCATGTGTGCAAAGACTTTTGGTCTGCCATCATTTAAATTTAGCTTAAATCCCATTTCATTTTGTTTGATCCCATTGATGCCAACACATTGAAACAGTCAGATATGATTAGGTGCTCAAGAGGCTGTTTTCTAAATCTAACTTGCTAGAAAGCAACTGGAGGCGAAGCCCACAGCACGAGAGACTGGCGACTTTTGGCTCTTTTAACTGAGACACCCTCTGAACACTGCCCATTAAACACAAACCAACCCATATATTATTAATCTGTTTGGCTCTGCCTGCCTCCATTGCCAGCATCAGAGTGCATTTTAACATGATACTCCCTGGTGATGATGATATATTCTCTCTCATGCATCTGAAAAACAAACAAGCAAATAGTCAAGGGTTTTAAATCTGGTGAGCATTTTCTAACATGAGGGGAAAAAACTGTTTCCACACTCTCAGGTTTAGCAGCATTTTTCTCAAGTATAAAAGTATTGATATCAGTTCCTGCTAACTAGATGGACACTGAGTTGTGTTGCCAGATGCTCTTTGACTGTCTCTTAGTTGAAAACAGTGTGTGGGAGACATGACAGGTTTCCTGAAGGAATATTAAAGCACAAGTGATTCATCTCTTCTTCGTGCAAGGAGAACCAAAAATGATTTTTAATTCATACCCAGCAAAATGCCATGTCCTACGCATACATGCATCAACAGAAGGCTGATCAAACACATAATCTGATTTGAGTACACAGTGATTCAAAGTGCTCCTCACATTTCATAGGTGCAGCGTGCGTGGCTTCTAGGCATAACGTGATTGTCGAGGTGCGCAGTCTGTGTATATTCGTGGTGATAATAAATTCATTGTGTTTGTCAAAATGGAGCAGACGGTCTCAGTGCTGCAAGGAGAGCTGAGGAGATGCAACATGCATGAATTCAGCTGAAGCAAGAAGCTCCCTCACATGGCTCTCAGTGTCCCAGTACTGAGAGCATAAATTAATTAGTGAAAAGACAAATTATCTTAAATATCTTACACAGATCCGTGTCCCTGTAATGGGGTCTCGTCAGTTGTATATTAATGCCGTGTCATGATATGTCTCAAATCTCCACAGCTTTCATTACAATATTACTTAAACTGCAGGAAGCATAGATAATTTACAGCCATGTGGATGTAATTTTTATGAGCTTGGGAGATGATAGATGGTAGATTCTCTACTATCATGTCCTTATTCACTCTTGTCATTTTTTTTGCTTCTATCCTGTTCCTGTCTTCCTTCTGTGTCGTCTTGCAGGTGTGTGGTGAACTGACCCTGCCTACGACAGGCGAGGAGTCAGAAGACTGGGGCCATGATTGGCTCTCCTGGCCCTGGTGGGCGTGCCTTAGTGTCATGGCCGAGGGTGTGGCGATGGGTCCTGGTTGCTTCTCTGGTTGCCATAATAACCTTGACGCTGCCAGGAAGTAGCCAGGCCTGTCCGCCGAGGTGCGAATGCTCGGCTCAGCTGAGGTCGGTGTCATGCCAGCGCCGGCGGCTCACCAACATCCCAGAGGGCATCCCCACGGAGACACAACTTCTGGACCTCAGCAAGAACCGGCTCCGATGGGTGCAAGCAGGGGACCTCGCGCCATACCCGCGGCTGGAGGAAGTGGACCTCAGTGAGAACCTCATCGCCACATTAGAGCCCAATGCCTTCGCTAGCCTCCAGAGTCTTAAAGTGCTGAAGTTAAGGGGAAACCAGCTGAAGTTAGTGTCCATGGGGGCCTTCGCCAAGCTGGGCAATCTGACCAGCCTGGACCTGAGCGAGAACAAGATGGTGATATTATTGGACTACACCTTCCAGGATCTGAGGAGTTTAAAACATTTGGAGGTGGGAGACAATGACCTGGTTTATATATCTCACAAGGTAAGCTCTCCAGCATCTTGCCTATATCATGACTGTGTTAGTAATGAAAAACTGCATGGAATATTTACTTTATTTTAAAAATCCTCCATCCATGTCTGTAGCAATGCCTGGTTTGGCTCAGAACTATGAAGCTGAACATTTTGGGAAATTTTTCGCTTTCTTGCCAAGAGTTAGATGAGAGATTCACTGACACTCTCATGTCAGTGAATATGAAGTTACAGCCAGCAGCAGTTAGCTTAGCTTAGCCCAAAGACTGGAAATTGGGGGGAACAGCTAGCAACAAAACCTAAAGTGTAAAAATGACAAATTGTGGTTTTATTGGGGGTTACGTGTGGGGCAAATTCTTGGTTGGGTGCAAGGGTTTTTACTAGTTGCCTGGCAACCTGTGAGTGACGTCAACATTCCTGGAAGGTAGATTTGTTTCCTTTTGATAGAGCCAGATGAGCTGATTTGCCTTGTTTCCAGTCTTTATGATAAGCTAACTAACTGGCTGCTGGCTGTAGCCTTACATTTTAATATTGAACTATTCCTTTAACAGAAGAAAAGTATGTGTTTATCATGAAAAGAAGGAAAACAAAACTGGAACATCATCAATAAACATACATCTTAACAGTTTATGTTTGGGGGAAAAGTGTTGTAATTAGGAGAGTCTGTGGGCACTTTTCACAATAATCACGGCCCCACAAACTCTTAGAAACTATACAAGATATATATATTTGCTCATATTGTCACAGATCATAATTGAAAATGTATTGTTGGCCATCATACATAAGTATATGTGAAATAGATCTTTATCTTATTTTATGTTTTAAAACCCTTTATCTTCCTGATTTCCAGGCATTCTCAGGGCTGGTGGGGCTGGAAGATCTCACAATAGAGCGCTGCAACCTGACATCCATCTCTGGCCAGACGCTATCTTACCTCCGCAGCCTGATCACCCTTCGCCTCCGTCACTTAAGTATCATTGCCCTGGAGGACCAAAACTTCCGCAAGCTCTCCAACCTGCGTGGTCTGGACATCGATCACTGGCCGTACCTGGAGTACATCTCCCCTCTTAGTTTCCAGGGCCTGGACCTCCACTGGCTCTCCATCACCAACACAAACATCACCTCTGTCCCCTCCGCTTCCTTCAAGAACCTGGTGCACCTCACCCACCTCAACCTGTCCTACAATCCCATCTCCACACTAGAGCCCTGGGCCTTCAAGGACCTGCTGAGGCTGAAGGAGCTCATCATGGTAAGCACAGGGTTGATGACAGTGGAGCTCCATGCCCTTGGAGGCCTCCGACAGATCCGGGTCCTCAACTTCTCCTCCAACGACCTGCAGACTCTGGAAGAGGGCTCCTTCCACTCTGTCAACAGTCTGGAGACCCTCAGAGTGGATGGGAACCCCCTGATGTGTGACTGCCGTCTGTTGTGGATCCTGCAGAGACGCAAGACCCTCAATTTTGACGGCAGAGTGCCGGTGTGTGCCGGGCCGGTGGAGGTGCAAGGGGTCAGCCTCAGCACCTTTACCGATTCTGCACTCTTCGATCACTTTACATGCCAGAAACCTAAGATTCGCAACCGTAAGCTGCAGCAGGTAATGAAGATGATTATATTTAGGTTTAATACTTGTAAATAAATGCTTATGGTTTCATTACTGAAGTTATGCAAGGTGCTTCTACAAGCACAAAAAGTATTCTGTAATACTGACAGATTTTGTTGTGTATATATCCTGCTGTGTTTTTCTGACTCTCCTGCATTTATTAGTCCATGCACTCCTTTCCTCCACTTCCCACAGGTGATCGCTCGTGAGGGTCAGCCGGTAAATTTTCTGTGTCGAGCTGAAGGAGAACCTGCACCTGCTATTGTCTGGATTTCCCCACAGCGCAGACGGATCACAGCCAAGAGTTCAGGGCGCATTATTGTTCTCCCTAGTGGCACCCTGGAGATCCGCTACGCCCAGCTTACTGACAGCGGAACATACATCTGCATCGCCAGTAATGCCGGAGGCAATGACACCTACTTCGCAACGCTCACAGTGCGTGGCCAGCCGCTGGATGCCGCCTCAGCCTTCTTTCTCAACCGCTCGCTGTACAGCGGCGACTTCTTCAACGACACAAATCTGAACAGCACGAGTGTTTTTCTCAAGTTCACCTTGGACCTGACCACCATCTTGGTCTCCACAGCAATGGGTTGCATCACCTTCCTGGGGGTGGTCCTCTTCTGTTTCCTGCTGTTGTTCGTGTGGAGCCGGGGACGCGGCCAACGCAAGAACAACTTCACAGTGGAGTACTCTTTCCGGAAATCTGAACCCGTCACTGGAGCCTCCTCGGGAGGGACCAGGAAGTTCAATATGAAAATGATATGAAACAACGCAGCCAGGGGTCCCTCGGGGGAGGCATGAGCACGTCCCAAAAACGTGTTTGACACACGCAAACACACACAGCCACTGACTCGCAAAGAAAGCACAATATAAATTCCTGTCTATGGCTCTATTCAAAATTGAGGGCCCCCACAAAACTGGAGCCATGACTCGATTTGGTTTTGTGTTGTTAATGAAAACAAAATGACCCCGATCTCTGCCTCTTAGTGTTTTTATTCAGCTTGTGGTGAAAAGCATGCTACAGTATTGATAGATTTGAAAGAACTACTTCTCATTCATACTTGATAAGAATAATAGAGTTAAGAATTATAGGAGATAAGTTTTGGAAATTGGCACGATTACTGAGCTGTGGAATACTGGTGGTCCTGTCTCTCGGTTACATTAATGAGAAAATTTAACTATTTAATTTAAATTTCCCTTTGCTGTATTCTGTGCAGTCAGGGATTTAATGTAATGCAGGGAGACCTGGCTACCATCCATTCATAGAATTTGTAGTTATGCTCTTCTAAAGTCTGCCTTGTTAAGAATCATGCATATAGAAATGCATTTTAGTTAAGTTGTAAGTTCATACCCCTTAATAAAACTAATTGTTTTGAAAGACAATTTGAATGTTTTTCTATAAAACATGTACCAGTCACCTTTATCTATCCTGACCAAGGCTGAACAATAACATTATAAAAAGTAATGTGTTTAACTGAACAAAAGCTTAATGGATTTAACATATAGCATGGATTTGGATCATTCACAAAAAGTACAAATAGACAAAAGAAACACAATTTGGCCTTTTCTTCTTTGTGAGATTTGCGACATCGTTAGCTGTGTGAGTTTGGGACGAACACACTGGCCGAGAGCTGCTGTGGCTGCCCGTGGCACGGAGGGTTTGGTTAGGAAGTCAAGCCCACCGGTCACGGGCGTCACAGTAACCATAGCAACCAACACAAGCAAGAGTAAGAGGGACTGGGCTGGTGGCCACAGGAGGGTTGCTGGGTAGAGAGGAAGGGAGGGGGAAAAAGAGGTCACTGCGACCTCTTCTTCCTTTTCCCTACATCACAAGTCCCGTTCACCCTCTTTCATCAACAGGAGAGGGTCAACCTGCTGTCTCCACCCGCCGTCCCTGCCCTCTGCTGTGTTGGTGGACGCCTGACCTTCCCTGCGCTGCCAGGGGGGAGCAGCCTGGAGAGTTGGGTCATACTCAGAGGCAGACAGAGGACACACAGTAACACTGTAGGGGTCTTCACATAAACACACACTCATCCCAGCAGTGAAAACACACACATAGCAACACATGTATAGCACCTTTTCTCAGGAAAAGTGAAGTAACTATAGAGTGAGAGTAACCACACATACTTACTCTATTAAAATATAACATTCCAGCAATACTGTATGTAGAGCCATAACGCCAAAATTCATTCTCTCAGAAAGAACTGATGTAAATTTGTGAGTGAAGAAACAAAGCCATAGAATGTTTTTTATACAGTAGCGTTTGCATGATTCAATTATATAATAACAATTAATGTTACTGCCATCTTACAAGCTGCCGTGATGATCACAAGACCATCTGCTGTCACCCGGCTTGCATAAAGTTGCACCCCATAACACACACACACACACACAGAAGTGGTAAATGCACGTCAAGGTTATTTGGATTGACCACAGCAATCACAAAGTGTGATGCTGACTGCTCTTGCTCTGTCTCTGAGACGGTCGGTGTGTGAATGTCTCTGCCCCCCTAGCCCAGTGCATCCCCCCTCCTCACCTCAACACCCCCACACACCCTCACTGGGTCCTCCTTTGGGAGGGGTCCCTGGCTGGAGACCGATGATTAAAATGTAAATGAAGTCGTGTTAACCCTACCCACGCCATGTGCATCGTATAGTGGAGAGTAGTACTGTGGTTTTAAAAACAACAAAAACAACAAAAAACTTTTTTTGAAGTGTTCTGTTGCTTCTTGTTTGTCCTCCATTTTGATTACCTCAGTTTTTGTTCTCCGTGACCTTTTGGCTGCTTGCCGTTTTAAAGTTCCCCGTCCTCCATGCAGGACTGTTCTGTTCTCAACACTTAATAACATTTCCACACAAAGACAGTGTGTGAGCCCGTTTGCGTCTCAGTGTGCATATCAACGGAAACCAGGCAGAGAAATATTTTGATCCAGAAATGAGACATAGTCTAAAGTAGCGGCTCTTTAACTTAGTGTCACAAGTTAAATTGGAGGTGTGACAACAGTTAACAGGATAATGAAATAGAAAAACATATGTCTGCTAAACAAAATATATATTATTCTTTTAGATTTTTTGTTAAATATTGAATAGTTTTACCTCTTCTGGATGCACCAGCTCTTTGTAAGTTCAAAGGTAGCCTAGTTAAAAGTCTTTACTAAGTTGATACTTACGCATCCCTTAACTAAAACTGGTTGCACCACACAAACTAGTTCTTACATAGAGATTAGTTGTTAATATTTACACACAGTAACAACCAAGTGTAACTGTTGCATAGCTAATTGAGCCAACTGACAAAACTAACATATTATGCTTATATATGAGCCATTCACAGAGAAGAATCAATCATATTCTGACCTGATACTTGATCAAAATGCTGTTTAATAATGTAATGTATACTGTGAATATTTTACCCAATATCCCTTAAATTACAAAACATTATGCTAATAATGTTAGCTTGATATTTCCTAATCATTCGGCAGGAATACTACTAACTCTCATACACGTGTATGCATACAAAGGACTGGCAGATAAGTTTAACACATTGATTGGCCCCTGAAACTGGTAATGTTTTAAGCTAATTTACAACTCATAATGCTATAGTGACTTCCTGTTTACATATAATATAACATATAGTACAGCATCACAGACAACAGGTTTACACATTACTGGAGTCTTTACCATTTATTAGACATTTCTGAAGCTTTAGTGGTGCAACTTCAGTAAGTATATCCCTGTTTTGAAAACTAGTTCTAGCTGTGTAAAGGAAGGACTTTACACACAAACTTAGTGAAGGATTTACAAATATCTGGTGCTATTCAGCTAATCAACAATATGTCATGAAGGGATTCACACATTGATTCATTTGAAGGGGTCATACTGGAAAAAGTTGTGAACGAACGATCTGAAGCACACCCACAACACTGTATGAATGGTTTGGAAATCATTTGCCTCAGGTAAGAGAGAACCTCAAACTCTCAAAACTTTTGCAAAATAAATCCAGCAAACTCCATTTTTGTCCCTTGTGAGGAATGATGAAACCATGGCTTCTGTGTCAAGGATGAATAACTGAACAGCTGTTAAAGATTCATGAGAGTGAATGAGAATAGATGAACAAATTGGCCTGGTTTTCACACCGCCTTCAACAGTGTCAGCGGCCATTTTTGTGTTGAGAACAGAGCGTTGCCTTCATGGATGTCTCCTCTCCCTGAGCCAACCCTTTTGTGTTTCCATCCCCGTATTTCTCAGTGGAAATTAGGTTTAGAAGACAGTGAGAATGTCTGTAGTGATTGTTGATGGTGTTATTGTGTAAACATCAATCACAAATGTAAGCGTAGATGAGGGTGTGTTTCATTTTATTATCTTCTTCTCCTTCTCCCTGCCTTTACCACCCTCCTCCCCTCTTCCTGTCCCCTGTCTTCTTCTTAGCAATTCCAACCCTCGTTGTCCCTGTTCACAGTATTAGGCTGGAATATGGTTGTGTGGTAGTAGACACGTGTTCTGTGTGGTCGATGAGTCGTGTTGTCGTGTTATGATTTGTTGCTCCTCGTGATGCCATCGAACACGAAGCAGTGATTGGATCAGTGGAGACAAAAGAGGAAAGGGGTGACCCAGGTTCCCTAAAAAAAAGAAAAACATTGGTTCCCATTTCACGCCCTACTCATTCCTGAAGAAACATTTCTGGAACTTTCCCGCTCTGCACAGTGCCGCTCTGGGATCTTTCTCTGGATATGAAAACCCATGGACTGTACTGTATGTATTTTCTCTGATGATATCTTGTCATGCTTTAACTTACAAATGTAGAAAGGGGGGTTGTGTTGTTGTAATACCGTGACTATGAGCCTACACTCACTTTCTGCCTACTGTGGTACACTGAGTCATTTTCACAAGGAAACAGTCCATTCACTGAAAACTGACATTTTCATGTTGGTCAGGGTTGAAAATAAGCACGTGTATCTATTGAAGTCTCATAAATCCCTGAAAGCTGGAGGAACTAATTTTGTTTAAGCTGAATGCTCTTTAAAAATATCTAAAACGTTCTCCCAATATCAAAGGATTTAGGAATATGTTAAACATTTTAATTCATAGAACTGACACTTTGCCAAACAATTGTACAGCAGCTCTCTTTAAAGGTACCAGTACGCACAGTTCTGCAGCCAAGCCATCGCCACAGTCTGGCTGACATACTCTGCTTGTAGATACCAGCAGAGCTGAGCTTGATTCATCTCCTCTGCTGTGATACTTGAGAAAGTAGGCTGAGAGATCCCCTCGCTCCCTCCTCGGGTTCGTCCTTGCCTGGGGTTGGTAAACTTAAGTCTAGACGCCCCATTTACAGCAGCAGCAGCAGCAGCAACCTCACTGTTAGAATACCTTTCACTGGGGAACTGTTCAAAGGCGCAGACCAACATGAGATAAACCCTGAGACACCAAAAAACATGGCGTCATTACCAGCCAGTTCAGTTTTTTTACTTAACATTGTTTCCATTCTATTTGTCAATTAAAGGAGCCTTCAGTCCTCTCAGAACAATTTTAGTCCTACCTTTAAGGCTGTATTTCTACAGCGTTGGCTTGCTGAAATGTCTGATTCCATATTAGCTCCAAATGAATCCATCTCCTACTCCAGATCCTACAGCTGCTGTTGTGATTGGATTAGATTTGAGTCAAATTATTAGAGCTGAGAGGAGCAGTAATGGGATGACGGAGAAGTGAGGTCGGCTGATTGGGTGATTACTTGGCTTATTAGTCCCGTTTCCATAAGAGACCTCTCAGAACTGTGTGTCATACAAATACTGGAGGCTGATGTTATTGTATATTTTATCTTATCTGTTAGAAAGAGAAATAAATTATGGTGGTTTACTCTAAATGGACAAAGAGATGGTAATGCAAAGCAGTCATTGTTTACAGATTTTTTGGTGTAATTGGACATGTAGCCGAGCATTGCTGAAGGATTGTTTAAGTACCATGGACAGACAACTGCTTCATCTTAACCTTGACCAGACAATTTCAAGTCCCCCCCCCCCTTTCTATGTGGCAACGCTGACCCCAAGTGGTCAATGTGAGTAACAGCAACAAATGAGACCATATTGCTGATGCTGATGATGGTACCAGAATAGCATGTGGTGGGAAAATAAATAAATAACAGCTCTGGGTCTCATACAGTGAAGCACGGATGAGAGCAAATTGACTGTTAGCTCCATAAGTCAGTGCTTTACTGATTTTCTTATAGCCATAGCGTGACCTCCTCTCCGCTCTGGGTGTCTGGGGGCAGTGTCTGTTCTCAGCCACCTGTGAGGGAGGCGGAGTTATCAGGAGAGGCCTCCATCAGATCAAATGCAACAGTTCTGACATGGTTTGCTGGGACTCAGTCTGCAGATTAGACAAATATTTCTGATGCCCCCACCAGTCTTACCACCACCATAATAAACAATAGGTAACCATAATACAGTAAAACATCACAGCATCATTCTTTCTATTTATATGACTGAGAGCTGATCAGCAAACGATCGGTTCCTCTCTAAAGGAAAAACTTTCTTTCTTGTGGTCTTAGCAGGTTTAATCTATGCATGCCTTTTGTATACAGTGATTGGTTTTGCCAAACTCTCACCTACAGTCGTATGGAGAGCTATGGGTGCCATTGTTGCTGGCCATGGGACTGGTTGAAACAAACCTACTGTATGAGCAAGTGAGACCATTAAAGTGTTTTTATTCTGGTACAAATTGAAGCCAGGGGTAAATCATCACCTGCACCTGCATTCCTGGTTGTTTAAATGGCGTGTGCCTCTTACAAAAGAAGCATTTGTTTACTTGGGATGATTGTACTTTTACACATATCTATCCACACACAGATGATCTGTTCAGATGTGGAAGCTGTAGATAAAATGATTGATATTCCAAGCAGGATGGTGGGACTGATCAATGCTGTATGGGGATAGGATTATTAATGGCATACTTTCATTGATCTATCTTGAACCTTGTCACTCTCCAACAGTCCCTTTGGAGTGGGAGGAGGCGTACAGAGCTCTTACAGACCTGGTTGGCACTCATTCCTAGGTTTCCACATTAAGATGATTTCACTTTTCCTCTTTTAAGAACGAGATGGTGCCAGATTTTGTTTTCCAGGTCTGAGCCGATGTAGCACTCTCTTGCTTCTCCCACTCTTCAGAGGAAGCGGTTGTTGGTATAGCTCTGTATTTGTTGGAGCCCTCTAATGGGAAAAATTGAAGTTTATGTCTCAAAATTGGCTGGGGTGAATAAATCCTCATCTCTCTCTCTTCTCTCTCTTTTCTCTCTCTGTCTTTTCTCTCTGTCTCTCTATCAGCCTGGCGCCAAGCTCGTTAAACATTTCAGAACATTTTTCATTGATTACTTATAGTTTTTGTGCTAATAAATATTTGTTCCTTGTTGACACAGTGAGCGTTTGAAACCTAGGAATGGGTGCTGAGCGCTCCAATTAAATACAGAGCTTACATAAAGACAAGTTGTTGCTTGTCTGAGTGAATGATGTCATCCGATCAATCATTAACGCATATGACAGACTCATAATACAGACTGTTATACAGTAAGTACCAAATTTGGATTCAAGAACATTTGACTGTACCTGAATTATAAAATGTATATTTTGCACCGTGGTGTGTGGATCCTTGGATGTGAAGAACAGAAACTGTATATATTAGATCTATTAGCCATATCATGTCATTGAATCTGTAGACCTCCTTGCCATGTCTGACAGAGGAAAATGACTGTTGAACTGTAAATAGTGTAGGTATAGTAATATAGGATTTATCTGCTGCTTCTTCTCTCCAGGGATCACCCATGTTTTGCTCAGTCCCATGGCTGCTTGGTCTCAAAGTGAAGGATGAGACAATAATGTACTTGTCTATAAGAATATATGAGTTCTTTTTTATTTCAATGTATGTTTTATATACCGTCTGTCTTGTAAATGAACTCCTTTTCGTCATAAAAGCATGATGTGACTCTGTCAAAAGTGTCCTGTGTTTCTTCTCGTTACCAAGCTACTCTACCCTATTCAATGTGATTGTTGAACATGTTGTCAACATCTATTCAATGCAATAAAGCAATAATCAAGATGAATCAAAAAAGACATTATGAAATAAATATTTACATGAATACTCACAATATGTATAGCTGCTATAATCAATGCTTTTGTATTGGCAAAGGAAAATGTGACTACTGGTATGACAAAGGTGGCACTCACAGGGGCAAATCCACAGAAAATCGTCAACCAACTCTGCAGTTGTCGTTGGCTCTACAGGCCTTTAAAACTTTGTTTTGGTTTATTATTGTTCTGATTGACTCTCACTGTGAGACTGTTCACTGTTTTAGGCCGCTGCAGGCAGCAAAGAAAAGCTCTAAAAACCAAAAACAGAGCTAAAAGAGTAGTATTTATTTAGTATTCATTTTTAGTAGAGAGTATTTATGGTGAATGTTATATTACATTAATAAGGTGGCCACATACACATTTCAAAATAAAGGATAACATCGCTCCATAACTGATCAATGTGTAAATAGGCAAATGTTTGCTAACAAGTTCACCATAATAGCTTACAAGGTGATAAGTCAAGACATGTGTTATTACAGGTTTAATATAAACATGAATTTGTGATTTTGAACTCAGCTCATTATTGTGAAATGTTATTTCACCCAGCATCACAAAGTTTATTACAGGGCTTTTTTTAAAATTTGTTCTGAAAGAGCACAGATTTACTTCATAGTAACAGTTTTCATCACAGTGTCAAAGTCTGAAGAGTTTTTAACAGTTACAAATTCAGCTAATCTACTTCATCGAGACTGAGTGTTGTTTGATCCGATTTGATTGACAGTGCTGGCAGCAATATTGAGAAAATAGTTTTTCAGGGCCATTAACAGAAAATGTAATAGAGAAATGACTGAAGACCAAATCCAAATAATCAAATGATTTTAATGAGAATTTTTAGAATGGCATATTGGACTCATACCCTCAATATGTCTTAAAGCCTGGCTACAGCCCTGGTTTTTACATACTACATTTAAAAGGTTATACATCATGGGTATTTTGTGACCTAATTCTAGTATGTTTAAATCTGACTTCTTTTATGGTCAATTAAATAATAGACCTCCTTTTTCACATTTTTCGGAGGGTGGTGTGGGGTGCGTTGAGGTGTTTTAACACCGGTGTAAAAACCCTGGTTGTGGTTCTGATCCTGTAGATTCACTTTGATCTGCAAAGAAAAACAGCCTCACACCAAACGTAGATGGACACTGGTGTCCACATATTTGTATTTCACACCACCAGATGGCAACAGAGCACCACAGTAAGAAACCAGCACACAGAAAAGAAAAGCCAATTGCTTGTTTCTTTATTTGTTTTAGTTAAAACACACAATTTACCCATACTGGTTTTCACTTGGTGTACTATTTGTTCCAGTTAGTACTTGAGTCTCCTTCCACAGGGTGAAGGCAGACCCATGTGACTGACAGATTTTCTGTGTTACTGGGAGATGAAGATCAGAAGAAAGGCTCTCTGGGTGACGACTGTGTGTGTGTGTGTGTGTGTGTGTGTGTGTGTGTGTGTGTGTGTGTGCGCGTAGGCATTTGATCAACATCTTCGATTGGATGTCCACTTAACAAGTCAGATCCCCACCACCACCTCCATCCTCCACTCGGCCCCCACCATAAGGGTCACTCTGCAGAGGTTAAAGGTGACCACACACACATTCACTGATTTCTCTGAGAGCCATCCTTCCTCCTTTCTTCCCATCTCTCCTGTCCAGTCAGTTTCTCTGCCCCTCTCCATCACTCTCTTTCTCTGTCCTTTTTTTTTTTTTTTTTTGTCTCTGCTTTGAAATTGATTGTCTTCTACCATCACAAAGACACTTGGTTCTGATTGATTGATTGGTAAGGGAAGAGGGAGAGAACATCGACACTGGGGCTTCCAGAGCTCTGAGGTCTGTCTGAAGGGGTAAAAAAGCAAATGACACAATTTTGATGCACTGGATGAAACCGCACTTCAGCTGCCCAGCTGTTTCTTTGTTTATGCTTTGGCCGGCTAGCTGAATGAGCTGAAACACAGGAACAAAACAAAGAACCGCACACTCAAAGTCACACCTGTGTGATGAAACAAAAGGTAGATACGGATACAGACATGGAAGGGAACCCCACGCAAAGGGAAGGATTAAAACAGGAGGAAAAGATGAAGATGAAGCTGATACACTTACAAATACACACATTTTATACAAATACACAAACAGCACGTAAAAGATACAGCGCTAAAAAGAACGTAAAGACTACTTGGAAACCAAAACCCAGTAGTTTTTTCCTTGTTTCTCCCCCTCTCCTTCACCTGTAGAGGTACAGTTCATCCTGCAGTTTATATACACTTATATAGTATCCATGCATAAAAGAATCGCTCATCCCAACCCTAATGACAGAGGTGCTTTGATTGGTTCTCTTTTTTAATATGGGAATCACTGTAACACACATAGATGACAATCTTTAAACATAAAATAAGCCAAAAAGTGATGCATAAAACAAATTAGTCATTTTTACCTTGATCTTTAACAATTTTACTTACAATCTTACTTTGTATTCATAATCTTTCCAATTTCTTCCTTCTCCTTTGCTTCTTTATCATATATTATATCAAATATTATATATTTTCCTACCTGTTCATTTATTCCCTAGGTCCTCTTCATCCCCATGTCTTACTCCTCCTCCTTTTAGTCTTTCTATTGACTACAAAAATGACTAGGTGCTAACCTACAAACAATAAATTAACCAACTCAAAAGATGTCAAACCATAAGACAGCTTATGTTCCTTTAAAGAAAATTTAAAAAACCAACAATCATTTTGCTGTGACTTTAATGTCACTCTCATTGCTAAACATTATCATTATTGTTTCACTACATTAAGCTTTACAATAAAGATTTGAGGTATATCAAGATGAATTGTCTACACATGCCTGCCTCGTTGTGATGCTACCCTGGACGGAGGGACCAGCGAAGAGGGTTTGGATGGGCGGGGGTCACCGGCGGGCATCGTTTGTTTGTTGGCATTTATTTTTGAAAATGAGCCTAAACATTTCTGTACTGATTGATCATTGGTTAGTTGTTACACAGGTTAAGTTTAGATGCGAGCCAATGAGAGAGCGGCTTTGTAAACAATCAGATACACACACACACACCTTCACTCAGATTATAAATTACACAAAAATATCTCTGGTGTGAGTGTGTATGCATGTGTGTATCATGGAGAGGACACATACTCCCACCAGTATGTTAAAACATATTTTAAAAAAACTAAATGGTGGTGTAAACAATCATTTCCTCTCATTATGTGACAAAAAGTGTTCTTTGAATTTGAACAAAAGTGGCTTTTTATGTCATGAGGACCCATCCTGTGTTGCTCCCCCAGCTTCACCCAGTGTGTGCCCCCCTTCACTTTAAACACTGTGTGTGTGTGTGTGTGTGTGTGTGTGTGTGCGTGCGTGCGTGCGTGCGTGCGTGCGTGCGTGCGTGCGTGCGTGCGTGCGTGCGTGCATGCGTGTGTGTGTGCGTGCGTGCGCGCAGAGCAGTCCAACCCCCTGGTTGAAGGAAAAAGGCACTCAACTCTTCCCACATAACAAACACCTCCATGTGTTTGCCATGCAGCATGACTGCTCTGCGGAAGTGTGTGTGTGTGTGTGTGTGTGTGTGTGTGTGTGCACTTAGAAGCATATCTGCATCTGCATGTGCAGTGTTTGCGTATGTGTGTATATGTGTGTGTGCGTGCACGTCCCAGGTCCAGCGTGAACATGGCAGGCTTGAAGAATCTTTGGTATTGATGGCTGTGTCACAGTCCACTCTATTCTGTGAGGTAGCCACACACACACAACTGTTTCCATCGCTAACTCTCTGCTTTGGATCTGAACTTCAAACATCTGCACTGGAAACCTACAGTTTCTCCCTATGGACTCTAGAAAAAGTCTGAAATGACACCTCCAAGAGGGAATGTGTTTTAGTGCACTACGTAACAACCAGAACCCAAACAATGTCACTTAAGTGTTTCCTTCAATTTTGATGATGGGCCTCTGATGCTCCTCCTGCACCCTCCTTCCTCCTGTCTGCGTCTCCTCTCTAATATGATTATCTCCCGCTAAAAGATGCTACACAAGTGGCTTTGCCCACAGAATGTTTTTTTTTTAAAAGACACAAAGAAATGAGGCGGTTCTCATGGTAACCAAAAAACACCATCAGCAGAGGAATGCAGTGACAGTCGAGTTCAAAGGGCTCAAAGTTCAGAGATCAAGGAAGAGGTCCGCATCACACAGGTATTCACAAATATGCACAGTTTGTCACTTGTGGTATTCCTTCCTTGTCTGTGCATAGGATCAGTCTATGACATGTTGATTCTTCTTATTTTTTCATCTTTAAGTTTTTACATTTTGTCGACAAGGTGCTTCTTTACATAATAGTTTCAGCACAACATAGCACAATAGTCACGAGAGAGAAACCATGTGTCTATGGTGCTATTATTACCCGCATCAATAGTTAAGGAGGGGAAAATGAAAGAAAGACACAACAGGGGGTAGGAGCAAGAGAGTAGATAAATAGAGAATAGATAAGACAGAGAGAAAGAGAGATGAAATCAAAGATTATTTACAGTCATTTTCATTGTGTTTCATGTCGATCACGTCAATGTTTTTCTGAGGTATGGAATAGGCAACGTGCCCGTGTAGTTCTTGCAGTATGACGGTTGTAAGGACATAGGCCAGACACAGCGGGGCGCATGGCGATGGAGCGGGCTGCACCTGTTCTCTGATTATCATAAAGAGGCAAACGTCATTGGCACTCAGGATCCTATATTGTGACATTTGACCTCTGCGTTTGGCCACTAGAACAGAGCAGACACCCCACACACACACACACACACACACACACACTCCCTACACTCGGGCACAACACTTAATATGGGGAGTGTCATCCCTGTTTGATTGTTCTCCTTTTGTAACCTGAAAATAACCTCTCAAGTGGCTACGCGGTCTATGGCCATGTCGCCATACAAGTCTTAACAAACAAACATTTAAATGTATATCAAAGGGTTTGAGAGTGATCGTGTTTCACCGTTTTGTCTCTGTTTGTTTGGTGTTTGGAGGGCTACACATGAGTAAAGTATAGGTGTCTTTATCCTAATAGAAATCTACACTGCGGGCTACACCGCGTTACTGTAGGCCTGCTGGAGATATAAGCTGCAACATGCTCAGGGCATGTTCATGGATGTGGTTTAAATGGACAGCAGGTGGCACTATTAGTCTGATGTGGAGCGGCCGAATCACTGCAGAGGAATTACACCCCCCTCCGGAGCACACCCAGCATGTGAACGTTACACATATGCACACGCACACGCACGACACACACACATGCAGCGGTGCAGAGCCGCGAGGTGCTGTGTGGTTAGCGGGTCAAATGACCTGCCGAGTGCGTTTCACAGACACTTGAGACACAAACGCACCTCTCAATCAGCCTCAGTGTCTGTTAATGAAATGAGGAGTGGTTGATCACGGACCAGCAGACACATCTGTTGTCTGATTTCTGGCTGATTTGTGAAGACCAGTGTGTGGCCACTCAAGGTTTCCTGTCTTAAAGCTATTGGTTCCCTGTCACAATTCTTTGGTGTGTTTACATCCTAACAACAGGCAAACCTGCAGAGGTTCTTAAAGCAAAATCCTCCCTTTTCAAGGCTTTAACACAGACCCACAGTGTGGTTTAGTGTATATGGATTTTCTTTGGTTTTCAGATGGATTTACTAAAAGCCACGTGTGGTTGTTTGACGGCAACTCTCTTGAAGCTACTGGATCTTTGGTTTCAAGAGTCACAACTTGAGATGCTTGTTAACCCCTAAGAGGAACATTCAAATTAAAAGAAAACACATGGAGCTTTGAGAAGATCTGATTCATCTGCACAAGTCATCAGCACTCTGAGTAGATGAATCAGATGAGTGGTCTGAAGCTACACACCCTGTAGCTCTGCAGGATTTAGAGTTAGAGCCCACTGTTTATTGACAAACATCCCCCCCCTCCATCCTCCATGCATCTGTTCAACCATCCATCCTGCCACAGTCAGGCCTTAGAGAAAGTGGCTGCAGAGGAGGTACAGGGTTGGATCGGTGAGGCATTGCTGTTGTTTCCGTGAGGAGTATGCACGTGGCCATGCACCCCGTGACTGTGCTCCTCAGTGTTCCAGCGGTCCGTACAGCGGCGGCGTGAGTTCATGAAGAAGTTGGAGACGGTGGAGAGCTCCAAGCCCAGCTGCTGGGAGATGGTGATCTGCATCTCCTTTGAGGGGCGGCGGTTCTCTCTGAAGATGGCTACCAAGGTGCGACGCTGCAGGTCGGTGAAGACCAGTCGCTGCTTCTTTGGCACCTGGTTACGGTCCCGTCCTCGGTCCTCCTCCTTACGTTTACATGCTAGAGACAAGAAAGGGAAGGCAGAGAGGGAAGGAGGGGAGGGGACAGAACAAAAGAGAGGAGTTTTATAGCCATCAAAATATTCCAGGGTTCTGTACATTTACTGAAAATAAACCACAGGATTTGGTGGGAACAAATAGGACAAAGGGGAAATACCAAAGACTTTAAGACAGTGGCAAAAGGGAAAATCAGAGCGTGAAAGCAAAAGGTTAAAATGGACCAATGCATGTATCTGTGTGCATGCATGAATGTGAAAGTGTTGTGTTAATGTGTGTGTAATACTTCAGTTGAATGTGTTTAGCTAGTTTGTTAAAATGTAAATGTGCACCTTGACTGTAGAAAGCACCTCATTTGGAGGTGACACTGACAAATGACAACAGAACACGTACATCTAGCCTAGTCCTAACGTGGATGAAGGCTACAAAAAAAGGGAATGGAAAAGTGGAAAGGCAGAAAGGAAGGTGTCAGTGAGTCCACACTGGTGAGCCAAAACGACCAAATTAAAACGCCTTTCTGACTTTTAGATTGTCAAAGTCAAAACTTAGATATCTGATCACGGAACCACTTTCCATCTTGCCTGAATCTGTGCCTTCAAAGCAGCTTTTAACGTTATATTATTGCTATTTGACAAAGTATACAAAACGTTTTTAGATTTGTACCTTCATGGCAACGTTGGTTTTCTTTTTGTTTGATTGTGGTATGACTGAAAATTAACTTGAGGAGATCTGAAACTTGCTTGACAGCTAACAGTTCTTTTCTAGCCTTTTTTCAAACAGGTAGTTTGGAAAACTCTTCCTGTTGGTGTGTTCACGAACACTCCGAGATTTAACGCTTTGTTGGTAAACATCTGATTTTTATACACAAGGAACAAGCACAATAACGTTATAATTGTCACCATGAACGTCTATCCTTATTATACTATATTTACTTATTACTATATTTATGATGTAGCTTGTGGAAATCATACTTCTCAGCAGATGAGTTGAGTATCAATTCCCAGATGTCGAACTGTCCTTGAATGCTACACAAAGCATATATATGCCCTATAATATAGGGCCTCTATAGTATTTTATTTATATTATAGTATGTTCCCTGCTAACATCTGGCGTAGGCCCAGAACATGACAATAATAAAATAAAAATAAGGATTAATAAAAAACGTTAGAGACTGTTGTAACCGAGTGTTCACTGAGATGGATTCAATATTTAAAGTGAGTTTCAAATATCTACAAGTTGATTTTCAAAGTGCAGTAAAGTGAACTGAAACCAGTGGCCACCTGGAGGATAGGAAATAAATCTATAAACTTATTGGGGGCTGGGAATATTGTCAGCAGTAATGTAAAGTGGGTTGTCCAGTTTTTGGATAATGGGCTACAACATACAAAACCACCAGAGGGGTTCTTTTTAAAGTTAAAACAGTGGCTAAATGAGGGAGTAGTTTTCATTTTATTCTCCCGGTCTAATGATACAAGTCTCTTAAGAAAAGGAGGTTATGGCGGATAAATAGTTTTCACTGTGGGTCCGTGTGTCTTGTTGAAACTGGAGGAGCGGGATGTGAAATGCTGACAAAGAAGTGAAGCGGTCTGCCGTGCCTGGGTGCACCGTCAGTAGGCTCGGCTCTCGCTGTGGAGACTGAAGGGAGTCTGTTCTGTTCTGCTGCCCTAAAAAGCTGCAATGATCGATTTTCCGCGGTTTTCTCCCGAACACGTGGTCCAGTAATCAGGGCTCCCTTCCCCACCCGATCGATCCCCATCGATCTGCGAGACCGAGGTGTGTGTGTGTGTGTGTGTGTGTGTGTGCGTGCGCGCGTACACTGCCTCGCACTGGGGGAGTATGTCTCGCGAGCGCGCTTTGTGACAGACAGATGAAGAAAAAATTGTTTATCTGTGGAAGAACAAAGGAGATGTGGCGGGAAAAAGAGTGGCGGTCATCCAGTCTGAGAGCTCCGGGGAGGACAAAGGGGTGACTCTAATAATATGTCACTGATTATTTATTGTATTATAGCCTGTATTGTTCGCGCGTGCACGAGCTGTGGTCTGCTGGCGTGCGTGAAAGAAAGGAAGTGAGGAATTATATTGTTGGTGCACGTGTGTGGGAGAGGAGGGGAGGAAAAGGGGGAAAGGATGAGAGGAGAAAATGAGGGAGAGAGGGAATTAGGGCGGGCTGCAGTGTGGAGGTGGTGTATGCAAATGATTGATGACTTTACAGTAGCTTTAGACAACAGGCATAAACAGATTTGACTGTGTGTGTGTGTATGGGGGGGGGATGTCAATATGAATGTGCACGTGTGTATGCATGCCTGCGTGTGCTCGTGCATGTGTTTGAATTGCCATTGTTCATGCTTTGTTACTGCAAGCAAAGCATAATTAGGCTACACGATATTTTTCCTCAGCAGAAAGTAGATTATATGTTTGTCCCTACATTAGAGCCTCCACAGATCCACATCACTCCATACCTTCTCCACTTCTTCAACTGTTTTCCTCTTGTTGTTTTTCTCAATTGTTTTAATTTGCCCTCAGATTGATAGCCCCCATATTGATTGATCCGCACTTCAGAACCATTTCATGGAACGTTTATTCAATTGGTTCAGGCCCAGCCATGCCAGAATCTCCTCGCGGCTCTCTAAGTGCTGTCTCAAACCAAACTCAATACTCCCTAATGTAATGACTGAATGCTAGTGCTAATATAGTGATAATTTAATATGTAATGCCTGTTTTCAAACAACTTGTGCTACCGGCCATTTTACAATGCCAACACCATCCTCCATCAGCTCAAAGGCAGCTCTGAGGCCTGCAGAGCAACGCAGCCGCCATCCCAACCAAAGTGAAACCAGGGAGTTAGAGCAAGGCCTGGACCTGGTCAATACGTAGGCTATTTCAGATCATCAATAAATACATTTCAAATGAGACTGCTCTGGCTCCCTGGAAGCCCCCTTCCACAGCAGTGAATAGGACCGCAGGGAAGGTAAAGAGGGAGCTGCTCATTAAACCGACCTCTCGTGAGACGAGAACCAAACCGTCGTTGCCTCTCTTTAGTTCCCTCATTACCAAATGGGCTTTTCTGAAGAGACAAGCGGTGACGCTCAGCAGTCTCAAGTGGCACTTGCTCATGTCGTCTCTTTCATATGTCCTGGTGTCAACGGTACTAAAGGTATCAGGCAACTGCCACTTTGCTTAATCTCGAACCTCTCGCTGATCCAAAGATTAACTCACAGGCTGTGCGGCATGTTAAGGCTCTCGTGCCCCCTTTAAGAGCCGCTCTGCTTGATCACTTAAGTGTTTCTACCTTCCCTTTCACTGTCTGTAAGACTGTGCACTTATACATGAAGACGAGAAGGGAAGAAGATGAATGGTGGCTGACTTTAGTCTGGTATATTAAAGTGCATGTGATAGCCTGGTAGAAATCTACCGGACACAAGTAGCTGACTACTGGACACAAGTTGTCTCCTACTTCACTGAAAAGTCCATTCCAACTTTAAGTGCACCAGAGGCTTCAAGTTTCCACATCACACTTGTGTACGTTGCATATTGAACCTTGATTGGCTTTGGTGAACACAAACGTCCGAGCCCTTTGGCAGATGGAAGGGGGAAAAGTGTCAAGCTCTGCACATGCATCATTCTGCACAGCGAAGCTCGAACATCCAAGTGAAGTAGCAATAAACACATTTTAGTGTAAGGAGAAGTTCCTCCTTAATAATGACATTAATAAACATAATTGATCGTGTGTGTGAGGCTGAATGACTTCAGACTCCAGTTAACAGTAGAATTTTGTCTGAAGCCTGTTGTGTTTTGAAATATTGCACGAGGAAAAATAAGTGGATGTGGACACCTGTCTATAACCTGGTAAAAAACAAGAAGCGAGTTTAAGATGAATCCTCAACAGGCAGAGAATCAATATTAACAAAAATGAATTTACTGTGCTATGAGTGCATCATATGTGTTTCTGAAAGATCTCTAAACTTACTTAGAATTTACATCAGTGTGTGTGTGTGTGTGTGTGTGTGTGCGTGCGTGCGTGCGTGCGTGCGTGCAGATGGGGCATGAGGGGCAGACGGTGAACTAACCGCACCGTGCTGCTGCTAGTCGACGCCTGGACGGACGGATGAGATCGGGCTTTGTGTCCGGTGAGACGGGCCCTCTCCCGCCCTGGACGGACTACTGCAGGCGAGAAACAGTTTGGCGTCAATCACTCTCTGTCACACCTCTCAGATGTACGGTTATTGATTATATTGATCATATCATAGGCCTATTCATTTCTGGGAAGTAAAGCGCCTGAATAGCAAATCACCATCAACCCAACCCAACACACAGCAGCGGTGAAACCAAAGCAAACCCTTCATCCTAAAAAAAAAATACTCTCAGTTGATTAGGATTGGATTATTTGTTTATTTGTCAATATAAAGCTTGTGTTGTCCTGTTGAGACGAGTGATCGACAGCTTTACAACCGATCACATATTGGCTTTTAGTCTATAAACCGCCGGCGCTACTTTTAAATGTTTTTTAATGCCTCTCCGTTTCCCCCCTAACCACACGGTGCACTTTATTTACTCCGAAACAACTCCAAATAATACGAGTAATTTAAGCCTAGAGAGTCCCGGCTTCTGTTAGACGTTTGCAGCTGATTTTAAGAATTTAAACACTGAACAGTAACGAGAATTAAACGAGTTCTCGGTGCAAACGGAACTAAAAGCGAGCCACTGAGGGGAAAGTTACAGCGAGAAATGTTGTCCAGCGATCAGAAGGGTTATTAAAAAATATAACAGCCGTCTTCTATTAGTACTGACTATTTAAATATCGCATATAAAGGGATTTCATTTAGGCGTTTTTGATTTTGGTGAAGGTTTTTTATTGAAGTTTCAAATAAAGTCTCTTTAAATGTCATAATTGTTTTTTTTGTTTTGTTTTTAAATTAGTTTTACATTTTATTATGGTAAATGTTGAATCATGTCAGCTTTCAGTCTGAACCAGAGCAGTGTTCAAAATATGCGGCCTGAATCGATAGGCTATATTGTTTTTTAAGGAATATCTTAAGTGTGTTGACTTTTTAAACCACCAAACGATTAATGTGTCTAGGTTAAAACAATTAAAAAAAATGTAAATGAGACTTTGATTGAGACTTAACTTTATATAAACAAAGGCATGCGTCGGTTTCTCCTGCCAGCCATTTTAATAAATAGGACCACAATGAGGCTAAATAAATGACGTGACTGTTAAAATATACCTGTGAGCAATTACACACACATACACACTCATTCTCTCTCTCTCTCTCTCTCTCTCT
>JAVQJD010028379.1:0-11867 GCA_036023655.1 Nannoperca australis | reverse complement strand
TTCCCCTGCAGCCTCGGTGTGTTTCTCTCCAGATCTCCTGCGGGATGTCCGCAGATCTGGTCACCATGGACGGCTTAAGTTCAATCAGCTGATCCCGGGTGTAAACAAAAGCGGCCATGAAGTTGTTGTTGCGCTCAGCTGACTGCAAGTGAAAGTACCTCCAGAGCAAACAGAAACACCAAAAACCTCTCCACCAGCACATTTGTGGAGGCCACGACTACAACAAGTCAACACCAAACAAAAAAACCATAAGTACAAAGTTAAATAACAAAAAGATTTAAAAGAGCAATAAGATGAGCGGAGCAACAGTATCGGGCAGCACGCACTTACAAGCGCATGCGCATACTCTAATGGAGCCTAGTGAAAGTTCAACAGGGTCGACTGAATTTACCCCCTTACCTTCTGTTACTGTTTTGCTCATTATTCCTTACGCCTCAAGCTCGTTATCCTTTGCCTGTTTTCTTTTATTATCCAGTTAGTGAAATCCATGTTGGATTCAATCATCAAACCAATAAGCCTAGCTCTTCTGTCGTGTTTGAGGGATCCAATAACCACAGCATGTTATCTTTATTATATCTAATCAGTTGTTCCAATATCTTGCTGCCTCTGGCCCATGTTGTTGTTGTTATTATCAATGTTATTTTTAATGCACATGGATTTACATAAAGTTATCATCCACTCAATAGTGAGTTTTTCTTGTTTCTCCAGTTGAATGTTTGAGCTTCACTGTACAGAATGATGTGTGTGCAGAGTTTAACACCAGAGGGATATTTCAATGTGCTCATTATAACACAAATATTTTAATATTCACCTTATACAAGTGTGATGTAGAAACTTTAAACCTTCAGTGTACATACACTGAACTTCACAGTGAAGTAGGAGACATTGGAAATTGTACTTTTTTGCAGGAAAAAACATCAGACATTTTTTATTGTTCCAAGCAGACTATTTGTACATGTGTTAAAACATGTCTGGAGGGGATCTTTAAATAATCCACTTTAATACTGATTTAACAGTGTAGGAGACATACGTCCATATTTTTAAGAGTATATATCATTAGCCCATAATGATACACAACCTACACAGCTCATTAGTTTGTATTAGCCCCAACTTTTCAGTCATGTTACCATCAGCTATATAAATGCTGCTGTATTAGGTTGTTCCCTCATGATCTGCAATCTGAAATGAAGTTTACATCAAATTCTGTGCTCTTAACCTTGAAAATAGAAAACTACTATTTTCTTAAGGTTGGCTACGTACCTAGCTGACCTTCCAAAACCAGCCATACCTGGCCACAGAGATTAGCTTAGCTTGGTTCTAGACATCACAGCCCACATCTCAGATTTTTTCAGATGAAGTGAAATTATGTTTTATACAATACAATGAAAGTACAAATAGGATGATAATTTAGTTTGATGCTGCTTTTTGGTCTACATTTACATTTAGGCATTTAGCAGACGCTTTTATCCAAAGCGACTTCTAAATAAGACCTTTACATAAAGTGCATAGAATCATGGTCGAAAACAACAAGATGTCGAATTAAATAATATGAGTGCTGGTGATGAATCACAAGTGCTATAAGTAAGTACATCGCTGCCAGTGGCAAGTGGATGCAGATGCTTATCAATGAGCATTTCATTAATGTATCTATCTTTAACTCACAGGTTTATAAGAGACGAACAAAGATCTATTATTTATAACAATTCTATATAATAAATGCCATGGTAAAAGAGCCGCTGATACTGCCATACTATTGAGACAATAGACAGAAATTGTTGGAGTAAATAAAAATATAATAACCTTGCATTTGCATAGTGCTTTTGGAAACCAAGTTGCAAAGTGACTCATAATGTGGCGAAATAGAAGGCCGAGTATGTAGTAGCCAATATAGCAGTAAGACAATAAAGGAAAAACTAGTTTTAGCTTTTGTCCATTCGGATACATCTGATTGATCAGTGTTATGGTTGGACGAGGCTAGAAAAGAAGATAATTAATAAATCTAACATAAAAAATGCTTTTCATTTTATACTTTTGTTTCTGCTATATATCTGGATACCATGAATCTGTCATTTTGAAAATCTGGTGCACTCCATGGCAAACATGGTGCACCTCAGGTCAGTTTTATGGGGTGCCACCACGGGGTGATCGAGATCTCGTAGAAGATGAGGGTCACATGACACATGGAGACAGCCAAAGACAATAAGCTACACTTCAGTTGCGTTGCCAACTCTGCAAACTTGTATTGTGAGGGTGCCAATGGAGAAGCTTGTTTTGTTTCCAAAACAAAGGTGGCAGACGATGAAGCTTAATTCTGGATTAGGAAACAGAGTTACAACTCGGCGAAGAGGT
This sequence comes from Nannoperca australis, assembly GCA_036023655.1. Classification (NCBI taxonomy): domain Eukaryota; kingdom Metazoa; phylum Chordata; class Actinopteri; order Centrarchiformes; family Percichthyidae; genus Nannoperca; species Nannoperca australis. The sequence continues at coordinate 9,518 of JAVQJD010028379.1, read as the reverse complement.
TAAAAATATTTTTTATCATGCTGTGATCATTTATCATCCTGATGCTTAGAAGTGTCTTTCGGGATTATGAAAATACCTTCAGAACAACATATTAGTGTTTCTTAATGGTCTTCTGTCTTTTTTTTAATTGCTGGTTAATCATCTTTTTGAGTAACCAGTGGTTTCTTCTGTGACCAGATGTATGCTGATTCATGGTAGACACCAGTGGCGGGCTCTGCATTTCACACCTAGGCCTTCAGTGATGTTCTACTTAGTCCGATTTCAATAAATACCTCTCATAATACCATCATTTATGACACCACGTGACCACGGCTGGAGAAACAGTATACAGAAACACACTTACGCACTACTGGGGATTGCATCACCTCAACTGTGTACAAAACAGGCTATTTTCCAGCGCATTTAAAAATCAATAAACTCACACCAGTAATTAAAACATATCTCTACGTGGTACTGTCAAAACAAAACAAATAAAAGGGTATTTAAAATTATCTGTCCAAAAAGTTTTAATAGGTTCACATATAATACAGGCAAGCTTTAACAAGATTGTACACTAAATTGCAAAATCGCAGTTTATTATCAGAAAGACACCAACAAGACGGCCACATCTCTGCGACAGCCAGCGGCACAATGAAACACTTTGAGTACAACCACACTGCTGCGTCACCATGCCACATTATTTACATACGTATCCAATCACAGGACGCGTACATGTCACATTCAACATGAGGCCTTCTAGAAGGCCTACTGTCAACAGCTCGTGATCTGATTGGCTATCGCAACTGTCTATCAACTGTATGTACCCGTTCACTTACATTGCACATCATTGTTGATTCTGATTGTTGATTTCATACAGCCTGGCAACACAAGCTAGCTGAATTCTGATTGAATAAAAACTCTAACCTAAAAACAACTCGAACATTAAGAGAAAATAAAAAAATATTTTTTATATTTAGGGAAAGTAAATTCAAAATTAAATTAACTTTTATCAAATTACGATCATGATTTATGTTAGGCCAGCAGAGAAGGCCTTGCTGGCCCTGACGGCCAACCACTGGTAGACACAAAGTGGAGCTAAGCAGGCCCCAGACCAAAGCAATCTCCAGCCTGAGTAGTTTCAATATGTCCTACACAATGACGTGTACAGATTTGAAATTTGGGGAAAAAGGAACAATGATATTGTATCAGTGCTTTGTATAGGCAAATATGACTGCAGGTTTCAGAATCTGTATAATGAGAGAAAAAGTTTTATTAGACCGTTGTGTGAGTGTGTTCAGACTGAAAGTGAATTGAATTTACCCTTTGAGCTATTCCATTTGGGAAGTCTGTTTATTTACCCAAAACAGCCAATGTACTGACTTTACAAGTGTATTCATGGCCTGTCAATTATGAAATGTGTCTAAAATTCAGCGTGCGTTCTATCTCAACACCTATACATGTTGAAGCATTCGCTTTAAGAGTTTTTTGAATCAATGCTGCTGTAAGGGCTTGACTAATTTTTCCTTTGCTGAGTAGGGGCGTAGCTGTAGCTATTGGACAAGCATGTTGTGGGTTTAATTCAAAAGAGAGTAACGAGTACTACTATATTTGCTTTTGCAATGAGATACACATTTATTTAATTACTATTCATAAAGGTAAAGCACTACACACAGTATTTTTATACTTGTCTACTGTGGTTTTCCTGTTTCCTTTTCTTTTCTTTTTTTTTGACACCTTCCCTTTTTCCTCTCATCAATTATTTGATGATGGATTCAAGACAAAATCTGAGAAGGCACAGATCTCCTGGCCAGGTTGTCCTGCCAAGTCCATGTCCATCTTTGTTCCTGCTGTAGAGCCCATATTGGAGCCAAGCTTCTTGTTGCTGGACATTGTTATTATACAAAACAAACATTCGGCTCACAATTATTAGGAGTGATCCAGGGCTCTATTGACTGGCCTGACACCAGTTTCACATTTGCCTCAGTTTGAGCTGAATTACAGAGGTCCACATGAAAACAAATCAAATCAGTCAGATCAAATCAGTGTACAACTGAGATATTAAAACATGATGATACACAGTTTATCCCATTCCATTTAATTTTCTAATGATTTCATTCCACTAAAGCTAGCTATATACAATGGAGGTGTGTTGGCTGAGAGGTACAGGTGTGTGCCTATCAAACAGCAGGTTGTGTGTTTGACCCCGAACTCCCCCGGTCACCTCCCCACATGGAAGTCGCTTTGGATAAAAGCGTCTGCTAAATGCATAAAAATGTATATTTCTCCTCCTTCTTAATCTTCACTGTCCCACTGAAAGTTTAAATTAGCTTCTTCTCACACCGCCCCTCACATTTCATACTTTGTTGTGTACGTAGGTGCGTGTAACAAGTGCATAGATGCCCATGTCACAATGTGCTACCTTGCGTTGTTGTTAGACATCTAGACATCTTTGAGGCAACCCTCCTGAATTAATATAGGTGTCTTGATTCAATGTCCCTTATTGGCCACACCAGAAAAACATGTTATCGTTTAATTTTCTGTTTCGATAACATGTAAAAATATAGCATGTTAATGAACCTAAATAAACAATTACCTATGTGGCTTCTTGGCTATCATATAAAAGTTTATTCGCAATCATCATATTTAAATTTGTCCTGGGCCATCTTATAAAAGTTTGTCCTGGACCATCATATAAAAGTTTCCATTAATGTTCACATCAGTTGCCTTTCAGTCAACTTTTTTAAGATGCATAACAAATGGTTCTCTTTCCCAAATTTCTTATACAAAACATTTAGAAAATATTAAAAGGGCAGCTTTAAGCATTAAGGAGGTCACAACACAAAGTCACATTTGACTGTCCTCATGAAGTAGATGGGGCCAGAAGCTTTGTGACGACTACTCGCAGGGATAGTTGGTGAACTGCTGTACCTAACCATTAACTCACTAGCCAGTCCTGCATGCATTGCACATTTGCGTGGTAAAGTAGTAAAGTTGAACAGATTAATTTGGCCTGTGTTGTTCGAGCACTAACCACTTTTGTTAAATATATCGCTAATCCTTAAAGATGATATGACATAACCATTGTCACTTTGTCCTTTTCACATACAGTCTATAAATGATTGTGTGCAAGCTTGCCATTTGAGGAAAAAAAGAGAAACAGATGGCTTTCCTTCCCAAGACGCATTATACAAGGGCATTCACCCAGGATGACAGGACCCTCTACATTCACAAAAGACCAATAATAATGATGAATGGATACGGTCAAATTGTGATTGTCTCCTTCTTCCTACATGCCTGCTTATCAATATGAGATGGATCATCAAATCGCTCGCTCATTATTTTCTCAGAGCTTTGGTCAATAGTCTCTCCAATTAACATCCAATTACCCCGACCAGTATTAATCACCTGGGAACAAGGGCAGTGAAGTTTGTAAAAGGTCACGTATGTGCAATGAAGATTAACAATGACATGGCATCGATTGGCCGGCAGGACAGTTAATGTAGTGGGTGCAGCTGTTGTGCTGCCGAATGCAAAGCAGGAAGAATCTGGGATGTTAACAGGAGTGATGTTGCTTTTGATTGGAGTGTACAGTTAAAGGATACAGCTGGCATTAATTCTATGTTTTTCATATTGTTATTAAATGCCCTGAAAAGAGAAAACCTAGAAAAACTAGAAAATGCTTTTTTCTGAGGAAAATGTGTTGTGTTTGTTGGCTGCTCTAATGCAGTGCCTGAATGTCTGGGTGCTGAACTGCAATGCTTTATGAATACCTACCTGGGAGACAAACTGAAGTGTTGAAACGCGTGTGCGTGCAAGTGTATCTGAAAATGATGATACATGTGATTGAAAACTTAAAAATGGTTTATTGTTTTAAATTCAACGTGACTCAGTTAACTTCAGTACTGATATTGAGGGAATATCACCCAGTGCAAGAGTGTGTTTTTAATAGACTCTGGACAACAATGGAGCTCAATAGCACAGAGGAACACTACATCAGGTTTCGGATACACACACAATATTTATTCTACTAATACTTATTAGTATTCTTGGTTTTTGTCATTTTAATAAGATTTGATATTAAGATAAATATGTTTTGAGTATAGCTGCTGTGTTTCTCTTGTGACCAATAGCCAAAAAGGACATCTGTAAAATATATATTTTTATCCCCATGGTAAGACAAGGGAATTGAATTTAAGCATGCCAACTCTATCTGTCCTCCATCCAGCTCTGGTTAGGCAATTACCTTAAATTCTGCGATCTTGTGATCTTGAGGTGCAAAGCCCACCCTCAAGACCAAAACAAGATAAGAAACTGTACTTTCTGTAATTTCCATTTGTAATAATAATGGTTATACTGTTTCTAAATAATGAACAGAGACTTAGTTTTTGTTTTACCAGGGCTGTTATTGTACACACAGAATATAGATTGAAGTACCACTATCAGAGCAGATATTAAGATATTAATACAATGTTAATTGTGTTTAGCTCAAACACACACACACACACACACACACACACACTTACAGATTGACACAGTGTGACCCCCGGGTGACAAACTTAGAGAGAAATGCAATTGCCTTGGCCTTGTCTAGGTAGATTACCTCTTCCCTTCCATGCACATGCAACACACACACACACAAACACAATGCATTTGTTCAGCACAAGGGCAGGTCCTGGACTTGACCTGTCTTCTTCATCTTTCAACCATAGTTCCATTATAGTCTGGCAGCAGTACATCAATAGTACATTCATCCATAGAGAAGTCTCCATCACAAATCAATAACGTTTGAAAATCTATCATATGCAATATGCTGCTGCCCAAACGTCATCTGATATGTCAATGCAGCCTGATGCTGACACGGACATTTTGGTGTCTGCCCTTGAAATAATTGATTTATCTTGGTTAGCAAAAAGATAATGTACTGATGAAACATGCAATATATCACAGACTCAGGGCTGTGATGAATTTTGCAACATCTTTATACCCACACATGAACACACAGGCCCGGTTTCCACACACAAACAGAGTAGTGGATGTTCTAATCTAATTGTAAAACCATTCCAAGACAAACAGAGGCATCTCAACACACACCCACATACACTCCTACGTACACACAGAATCACACTCCTCTCTCTTATCTCTTGTAGCAGCCTCTCTGCCAAGGGAGTCATGATTTAGGCCTTGATCCTTGCAGTCCCTGGAGACATTGTGCTTGATTACTGTGGCCTGCCTGCTAGATCGATGAGTCATCAATAGCAGTAATAATGTATAACATGCTGCAGTCAGCCCTTATTGTTGCCTCCATGACGGCTCCTAGGCAAAAAGGGAATTAAGTCAATATGTGGCAAGACGTCGGGATCTATAAAAGAAAATCATCCATAACTCTGTTTAATTAGGCTGCTTTCATCATCAAAGCATTCCCATAGAGTTGTGCTGACCCTCTTGGTACTATATAATAGATTTCTATACACATTTGCCAATACATTTGTACTCTTGGCAATTCCAGCTACTATGTCCTCACTAACCAAGCAAAAAATAATACTAATACTAATAAAAAATAAACTGATCCTCTCATACTTTTCATAGTCTTTAAAACTCAGTGTGGGAAATATGCTGGTATTATACGAACGTTAAGGAGATTGGTTGCACCAACTATTGTTAAATTGGTGTTCATAAATTCTTAGTAACTACAACTAAGTAAACATAATATGCGTCCATATTATTTGCCACGTGAATTCTCCTTTGCCATACTGATTGGAGTTTACATTCCACTGTCAGCTGACGAGGTAGTGGCATGTGACGTACCACACGCAACTGTTTATTGTTCTCACTGTTTATATCATACATTGTTTATGTTATTCACTGCCATTTTTGCAAACCTGTCCTTTTTGATCTTTTCTTATTTTCTATTACTTTAATTTCCTTTTATTATTGTTATAATTGTATTCAGAGACTTGATCTGCAATTATGCTCTTTCTATTACATTTTGTATTCCTTTTTTATTGATATTCTGCAGATTTGCAATTGTACTTTTAATTTATGGCTATTGTTGAATTGTTGATTGCTGCTGCTGTAACAAAACAATTTCCCTCATAGAATCAGTAAAGTACATCTATCTATCTATCTATCTATCTAGGAAGTCACAGTAGCATCACTTCCTATTGAAATCCAAATCCTTAATTGCTAACTGCTTTGGGGTTTTTTATATGTAGACATTGAGAAATATATATGTGTAAGAATTAGTGGTAAAGTGGCGGTGGGTGGTAAATATCTGATTATGCAACCCAACATAATTAATGTGGTCATTTAGTACTATTAACATAATCTTCTATAATTTGAAGTACATTGTGCTATTTTTGTGAAATTTTATTTTAAAACTTTGCTTTCCTCAAGCTGTGAAGTACCTGATTCAGCTGCATGCTGCTAGAAATATTTATTGAAACTGGGTTCTGTGTGCAACTCTGTCTGCCCTTGAAATAATTGATGTTTCCTGGTTAGCAAAAGGATAATGTACTAATGAAACATGCAATATATCACAAAATCAGGGCCATGATGAATTCAATTCAATCTTTGTGAAATGTGACACACCAAATGTATAATTTCCCAGTTTACCTCATTATTAAACCGCATTTTATATCTGGACATATATGTCTACCATATTATCTATCAGATCAAAGATAACTGCCGCCTTTGCAGGTATTTTTTGTAGCTGGATATAATTTGTAGCTTCTTAAAATATGAATGAGGATAGTGAGTTATTAGCTACAGTGCTAAGTGCTAGATGAATGTTAGTTGTGTCAGTTAGCTCAGGTAGCTAAACGACAGTTACTAGGTTTAAATATTTAGCACCATCTCTACAGAACTAGCCTGTGTGTTCCAACTGGTGGGCAGATTAAATCTTTTTTTTCCACTTTGGACAGAGCCAGACTAGCTGTTTCCAGTCTTTTTGCTAAGCTAGGCTAATCAAAGCTCCATGCTTACTCCACAGATGTAAGACTGATATCAAGTTCTTCTGTCTTTGAAACAATACAAATAAGAGAAATGAGATAAGTGTTTTCAATTTTCACTCATGTTTCATCCATAGAAGCATATTTTGTTCCTCACTGTAAGTTTTTATTAAAACCTGAATGATCCCACTCATTGCAAATATGAGCTTTAAGGAAGATTCCTGCTCCCTCTTTTTATCTTTTCTAAGTTTAATCGAAGGCATACATTTAGTATTCTGTGTGTCAAAAGGACTTCACAGGATGCCATAGAGCTGGACCAGACAAATTAAGCTTTGATGACTTAATGATACGTTGCTGTAGTGTACCTGAGAGAGAGAGAGTATAGAAACTGGCTACACGAGACAAAATGATGAAAGTCTTTGAAGCTGCAAAGGCAGCAACCAGAGTAACAACAAAGGGAATGATATTCATAAAAGAGTCAAGGGGAGAGAGAAGGAGGCCCAAGTTCCAGGCCTTAAGGTACCTCCTTGGTAATTACCAGAAGGTAGGCATTAAACATAAATGCATCATTATGTTAACAATTAATACAATTATGTCAGCCCTCCCGGCAAGCATGTTCTGCTGTGGCTATAATGTGTGCAGTGGGATGAAATGGGATGGTGGGCGGGAGGGGCACTGTGTGTGTCAGTGTGTTGTTTTCATGCACACTCATATGCATTCATGTGTGGATGTGTGTCTCAGGAGGAACGCAGTGTACCTTTTTGCCATCCGATCTAAATGTCATTTTTCTGTCAACACAACCTGGAAAATAGGCCATATAAGCAAAGCTGGAGAATACCATTAACTCTTTTTTATTTTTCCCCCCATTCCTTTTATTCCCACTGAATATCTCTGTCTCCATACCCACCCACTCCTTTCTTTGAGTTAAAAGAACAGATACAGTGAAGCTCTTTTAATGAAAAACGCATGTGCATTATAATATCAAGAACAATAAAAATAATCTCTTAAACTGATGTTTGTTTTCCTTTTGACTGAGCCTGTCTTTATTCTCTTGTAAAGAAAACTACTATCAATGTTTCTTTGGCAGCCATGGTCTGTGGTTAGCTCAGGAACAGTGGAATAATACACTTTTGAACTGCATAAGTCATCAAAGAACAGTCAACTGTGATCATTCCCATGCAGACAGAAGCATTCTGATTTTCATTCATCTGTGATTGTCTGTGCTGCTGCATTTGGCAGCTTGCCTTTATCCATATCCAGCATCTAGGCTCCCATTTCTTCAAGGAACCAGTTTACATTTGTAGTCTCAGACACAAAACCAGACTTGTTCCCACGTTGTTAAAGATTGATTATATGGATTCTTTTGTCTCTATAAACAATTCAGTGATCCCCTCCAAAAAAGCGAATTTACAATTACAACAGAGAGACTGTGGAAAGCTCCAGAGAGAAACAAAAGGATCTGTTTGTGGCTGTGAGTACAGCAAATGTCAGTGGAGTTTGTGAGACTGGTTTATATATATAAACAATAATAAACAACAAAAAGGATGCTTTTTTGTACACTTTGCAGACTGTATCATGGCTACCAAAAACATGATGCTAATAATATATACCAGGAATATCTAAAGCAGAATTTGGTTTAGCACTGACAGGCTGAAGCCCTGCCGCTACAATTATTCTTCACTGCTGGAAGAGTCAGACTCAGCCAGAATTTACGGACTGGGTTAAGCTGATGACTGATAATGCTTCTTTTGAACTGATGATAGCTAGGTTAAATTAGAACAAAGGAACATTTTAACAGGTGTGGGATCATTATTTTAACAATATAAAATATAGACTCTTATTTTATTTAATATCCTTCATAGCTGAGGATATATAGCAGTGGTCCCCAAACTAAGGCCCGCGGGCCGGATACGGAATAGAACGGAATAATGGCGAAAAGGTTAGGTAAGAGAAAAATTGATTCAGAATGCAGGGTATTTAACCTGCAGTGGTCAAACGATTATTTTTTTGTTCAATGCAAAGTAAAGGCTGTTTGTCTCATTTGTCAAGAGGCGGTGGCGGTATTCAAAGAATACAATCTGCGCCGACACTATGAATCCCGTCACAAAGACAAGTATGATAACTTGCAAGGCCAAATGCGAGCAGACAAACTCTCAACGTTAAAAAGTGGGCTGTTAGCTCATCCGTTCGGGCCAGCTTTCGGGTTGCTCAACTGATAGCAAGCAGCGGTAAACTTTTCACTGATGGAGAGTTTGTCAAGAAATGTTTAAATGCTGTCGCGGAAGAGGTGTGTCCCGAGAAGAAAGATGTCTTTAATGCCGTGAGTCTGTCGGCGAGTACAATCACCAGACGCATTGAAGAAATCTTTTCTGTGAAGATCCCGGAAAGGGTTATTAATATTTGGTTATGTGTGGCTTTCTGGAAAACAATAAATGTTTACGTTTAGGCACCCCTGCGATCGTCACACTTTTTCTGTTACAAACTGACCCCGGCCCCCATCAGAGAAGGGAAAAGTTTGGGGACCCCTGATATATAGGATACCATATATAATGTTGAATGATGATTGCTTTGTTATGGTTATCTGCTCATCTA
>JAVQJD010028371.1:0-22525 GCA_036023655.1 Nannoperca australis | reverse complement strand
GAGGCCAACTTTGTTTATTTTAGCGGGGCCCCCGGTGGTGGGTTTTTTTATTGTCTCGGGGTTAATGTTTACCGGGGGGATTTTTGGTCGCCCGGGGGGGAAATTTTTTGCCCCCCCCCCCCCCCCCCCCTCATGACCCATGAGAGCAGTCATTTAGTTCCTAAAAGTTAGTTTTTTTCAGCATAGACCCTGTGAAGCACTGGGCTTGTACGTGCACACTTGACCTCTGTGTTTGCTTAACTAGTGTGATTGCGCATGCGTAGAATGCAACATTTCAGGTTTGAGTGCTACAGATTTTTAATGTCGTATGTCTTACACTCAAAAGAAAGCAAACATTTGCCAACAGAGTCCGAAACTTGTTCCAATTAAACATTTTTCATGATTAAAGTATTTTTTCTTCGAAAAAATGCAATTAGTCAAAACAGTAAAACCAGCTCTGAGTGACTAAATTGCCAATCACGAAAGGATCGATACGTTGTCTTTTCGGCGCAATTGCGCCAAGACAGAAGTGCAAAAACACAAATGACATCCATTTACGCATTTCTTTGATGGGGGATGTTAGCGTCACGTCTCTCCTGCGCGAGTCCAGCTGACCTGCAGACTGGCTGCGGCTCGGCATGTGGCCCGCACGTGTCGCTTAAATGCGCACCGGCTTGGGCCTTCACTGTCTGAGACCCGGGACCGTCCCCGGCGCCAGTCTCGAGAGTTTCAGGTCATTGTGTGTGACGGTGGCTCCTGACATGAGATCCGCGTCAGGCCAGAAAACTCTCCCGAAGGCCCTTTTTAAAAGACCTTTCCCATCTTTGTTCGGCCTCTCTGCACAGAGCTGTTCTGAGGAGAGTGGGGCTCATATGGGACTGTATTATATTTCTGAACATTACAAGCCTGGCATATTAGTTCGTTCTAATGAAGACATTTGAATAGTTAGAAATGGAATTAACCAACCCAGAATTTTTTTAATTTGTTTATTGCAGAATTGTCATAAGAGTATCCAGCTCGAACGTGCGTAACTGGAGGCCTGGTGTGTGCAGCCATTGGTCTTTTAACGACTTCGACCCTCACATATAACCCACTGAAGTGGAAGTGGGCTGGAAAACACCACCCACTACATGCTTACTCACTTTCTGAGCTTAAGACGATTGTGTGAAATGGGTTTAAAGAGAGATTTAGAGCAAAAATGAGACCAATTCAACCGCAAACAGGAGAAGGAGAGGACGAGCGCTGCGCGGAAGTGACCTCGAGGACCTGGTCACGTCCATTGTCAGCAGGTAGTGTTTACCATGCAGTTTGTGAAACTCGAAATCGGTGCGTAAATGGTTCCGTGTGCGGGTCAATGTGCGGTGATTTAAATATCAGCAGTGCAGTTGTAATTTCCCTACTATTATATGAAATATTACAGCAGCACTACAGTAGATACAATCACAACAAACCCACTGGCCCTTGAAGTCCCCGCAGGGATATTAAAGGATTTCCAGCACATGGAGATTTTCCACGGAGGAGTTCCTGTGATTCTACCTTCCTCTGTCCTCCAGCAGATATTACAGGCTGATAGATGGAGGTAATCTAAATACCCAGCCTCCTCAGCCTGCATCCCTGCCCGCGCCCTGCTCCTCCTCTGCTCTGGAGGGCACTTGCGTGTGATGGATGAGTTAAAAAGCCTTTCCATCCGGCAGGACAGGTTAAAGGCCAGTGGCAATGCAAACACTCATATTTTTCCCCCAAGAAGTGAAAATAAACTCTGCGAACTCCGTTAATCACGCACCAAACACTCACGCACAGTCCTGGTATATTTTCTCCCTTTCTCTCTTAACTGTAAGGCAACCAAACAAAGTATAGCGAACCATGGGGCCTAAAAACAAAAACGTTTAGGAAATTAAAGCTGGCGAGCTGATTCAAAGGCAGGACAGCAGCGGAGATGTAACTGGACACGGTGGGTAACCGGAGAAGGACAGAGCAGATTATTTCCTTGGTGATGGTTTTCCTGCTTGGTTCAAGGCTTGTTTGACCTGGAGCCTGACAACCAACAAACAACCTGACAGAGGAGATGCAGCTGTAAATAAAACAACCTTTAACGGTCATTACAGGGAGACACTCGGAAGAAAAACTTTACAAAAACCTTAACATGTGGCAGTTTTTTTCGGCTTTCCTGTGAATGACTTTTCTAGTTCTGTCTGCACACATACATACTGCATGTTGTCTGAGCAGTTTACTGTGGGTTTTATAGAAAAATATAAAGCTTGATAACTACAGTTGAGGTGGAATTAGTCCTCAAAAATACTTGTCACTCACAAAAAGGAGTTTAAGTCATGAATCATAGGCTACTTGCAAAAAACAATAAAAACGCATGTCTATTAGCAACAGATTCCACTGTAACTCCAATGAAACTACATTTTAGCCTGAATTTCCTCCCGTGCAAATATAAACGTCCAGTCCGAACCTCTTTCAGCCAGTTGATCTTTATAATAATTGTTTCCAATTTGTGTTGTGCAGTTTAACATCTGGCCTTTACGTTGCAGCTGCTTTATAAGTATACTTGATTAATTAATGAATCAAGTATACTTAATTAAGAAAATTAGATTTCAATGGATTTTAACATAACCCCGATTCTGTCACGGCCCAGAGTTCTTAAGCAGTCTCCACTTCGCGTGCACGTGTGATATTCAAATGTCCAAAACCCCCGAATATTCCCCCAAATGTTCACGTCTCCATTTGACCCTCTTTCTTTGGTCTGTGATTAAATCCAGGTTTTTTTTTTGCTTTTGGAAACATTTTCTCCTCCTGAATGGAGCTTTTTGTCGCTTGCTGAAAATCTGGCTTAATGATTTTTTGTTTTATTTTTCAAATGCAAAACGACGCATCAGGAAATCATCAGAAAACACACACACACACACACACACACACACACAATCGGATCATATGGGGAAGTAAAACTCAACTACATTGTTGAAAAGTTTGTTTCAGTCTGCTTCCATTTGCATCTCATTATGTGACACTTCTGCACGTTGTAAATGTCCTGTACATTTATTCCCCACGTAGAAAACATATTGCGTCTAAAGGCATAAAAGCAGATCCTTGTGAACGCGCAACGCCTGCGCGCCGCGAGACTGACCAATAACAAGTCCTGACAGTGTGCCAAACCGAGAGGTCCGTACTTCGACTACAGCATCATTTTGCCTTGCACGATAGTTTCTAGTTTTACATAGAATCAAACTATGAAAAACGTCACATTTCTCACAGGCTAAAGATATATTTACATAAATATCTATATCTCTTACATAAATATATATATATATATATATATATATATCTCAAGAAGAGAACAAGTCATACCTGAGTCCTCACAAGAAATCCCATTCTTCGACAGATTCAGTTCCATTGCACTCACCTGAAAAACAGAAAGTCAGAAGAAACATTTTAAAAAACAAGTCAAATACACTCACTCCCCTCTTTAACTGAGCAGTGTCAGGATCATAATCTGAGTTTTGCAGATGCCCTTAATAAATAAAAGTTGGTTCCAATCCAACAACAAATAATCTTGTTGCTACACCAGAGTGAACTTTATATAAATGTTAAAATCTAATTCTTTTTTAAAGCTAATTATTATATAAAGAAAATCCCAAAGCAATGCAGTATACTATAATAAACATACATTTAATAGACAGAACTCTCGGTAACATCTCTCTCTCTCACTCACACACACACACACACACACACACACACACACACACACACACACACAGACACACACACACACACACACACACTCACACTCACTCACACACACTCTCTTATCTACAGGAATCCCTTTGCTGCTTTTATGTCCTCAGTAAATCTTCACTCGGCTGCTCTCTGTCCCTCGGAGTTCACACGCTTCACCGGCTCACCCATATACTTCATATTCACTTCATATTCATTCGGTTCATTAAAGGCGTCAGTCAGAGATGAATGCAGAGTTTCGCTGCACTACACTGGAAATATTACAGTAGGCTTTCAGGCTGTATCCGGCTGACAACGATGCTCACACACACTGAAAAGCACTGACTCTATTTATAATATTTCATATTTTCTGCAGACGCTGCTGCTGCTTAACTCCAGAAAGCTGTGCGTAAAGCTCCATCCACTCAGTCTCCGGCCTCTCTACGGTCGCTGCAGCCTCTCTGACATAGCCGACAACACGCGTTGCTTAATGGAGTCGGCACTTTTCAACATTTCATTTTCTCCACCGTGCTCAACACACGGACTCTTGCGCGCAACATCTGAAGCGCAGAACGGTCAAAGAGCGGGATGCGAGGCGACCTTCTGGCCGAGCTAAAGATTCAGCGACCTGAAGCCGGTGTGTTTTTACTCACCAGTTGGTTTCCAGCAGAGGCAGACGACAGAAAAAATACCCGAATAAAGCCTCAGAGTTTCCCCATGCAGGTGTTCAGTAAATCCACTGTATGCGTCGGCTGCGCGTAAACGCTGCGTCCGCGGGTAATCAGCGCTTTGGATGCGTCTCTCCGGCGCTGCCTCGGTTTTCTTCGCCAGCGATCTGCAGCACGCCTCGCGGTGACGTCACTATACTACACTGCTCCGCACCCCCCAACCCCCCCCCCCCCCCCTTGTCTCATCCCCTTTCATCCTCCAGCACCTTCAGTCTCACCTTCATCCCGGTGCATTTTCTCTCCCCATCTTCATCATTTTTGAAAATCCTCATCGAGTTCCACGACTTTCTTTCCTCACCCGACGTCACCCTCAACTTTAATTCTCTTCACCCCAAAATGTGTCCTCGTTCTGAGTTTCTGCTCTTCATCTTAAAATCTCTTCATCCTCATTTCTCAACCTCGATGCGTGAGCAACACGCAGGAACGGCGCGATTAAAGTGACAGCCTACTGTAATATACTGTATACTCATGATTCATATCGTCTTTCAGTTTATACTTTTAAACACAATCCGTCCTGCTCACGTTCGCGTCTCTGGCTGCGGCTGTGAAAAGTTGAGGTTTAATCACTTGTGCGCGCTCCACTTTTTAAACCGCTATTCTGTAAACTCACAGGTCGTCCTGGACTTGAAAAACCTTAATTGAAATGAATAGTTTGTTCTCGGTTATGGTCTGCCGTCTCACCCATTTAGCCCAGAAGAATTTAACACACACGGCCGATTTTTTAGTTTTTATTGTTGTAAATTTGTACATGTATTTAACAATAACCGAAAACAGACAACAGTTCTACATTTTTTAAAATGTTACTTTGTAATATTTTACTTATTGAGTGTGCAGCAGTTAATTTCTATAAATAAGCAAATTTACAGCAGGGCGTCTTTACCGATGGCTTGTGTGCACTAATGTTTGCCTACTCGATAATTAATTGCTTCGGCAAACAATAAGCGGTCTGGACATCATAGCCTAAAGCCCTTGTTAACGGATGATTACTTAGGGCATGAACAATTCATGGTTTAATATTTACACGCAGATTTCGGCAATGTTTTGTTCTGCTGTTGGTTTTATATTAAAACATTTTTAATTGTCCTCATGATGTATTTATTCCGTGGTTCAGCTGTTGGGAATACGGCTTAATGAAGAGTTTTTGCATTTAAAAACATAAATAAAATGACCCAGAAAATACTTGATATTTTCTGAAAAACAAAAGCTGCTCAGATGGAAACATTCAGGCCTTTTTTGTCTTTTGAGCTGCTGTGGCGCAGCGGCACAGATGGACACAAAGACCCCCAGACCCAAAGAAAACGACGAAGACAAAACACTTTTCTTAACCTTTTAGCTAAAGCAAATAAACAGGTGATTTGGTGTCGGGTCTTACGAGCTGCACCACGGTTGTATTAATCCGCAAAAGGCCTGACAAGGCAAAGTAACACAGTAGGCCGCAGGTAGCCGGGACTACGTGCATTAAGGTTGATTTAGACTGTAAGCTATGGGCGGATCACTCTTTAAGACATTTAATAAACCATGAAAGTGAAAATAAAACTATTACAATAAAAATATTTTCAATTTAATTGACATATACAGTGATCTGAAAATCTTTTTTTTTTCTTCGTGCATGTCCTTAACATCCTCGAGACCAAAAAAACACCCTCGGGCTTGATTTCAAACGTCCACAGCCAACAGATGCAGCCCACGCACGACCAGTGCCACCGCCGAACCACCACGGCGGCAGCGGCACAGAATATTTCCAGCTCCACATATTTGGTTTACAAGCTCCCTTCTTTTGGCCCGAGACATGGGAGAAAGTGTGAAATTTGTCCCACCCTTACACTTTCCTTTTTAACTCGGCCAAGAGCTGCGCACAAAGCAAAGCCCGGCTCTGAGAGAGGGATCCTGGAGGGATTAAAGGGGAGCTGCGGGCCTCCCTCCAGGACGCGGACAGACCTCCTTCCCATGGTGCCTCTCGGAG
This sequence comes from Nannoperca australis, assembly GCA_036023655.1. Taxonomy (NCBI): domain Eukaryota; kingdom Metazoa; phylum Chordata; class Actinopteri; order Centrarchiformes; family Percichthyidae; genus Nannoperca; species Nannoperca australis. Next base: position 16,138 of record JAVQJD010028371.1, on the reverse strand, counting down.
ACACCGAAGGCTCTCTCACTTATCCTAACGTCAGCTGTGTGTTTTTTCCTTTTCAGGAGCACACCAGGATACTCCTGTGTCAAAATGGACGTGTAAATATTTGGGCTGCAAGCAAGTAGTAATCAGTAATCTGAATCGGCGCAGAAAAATCCAAACTTTGGACTCGGTTTTGATTTTCCTGTCAAGCCAGTACACTTGACTTTTATGTAAAACAAAGTCAAATTGAAGATTAATTTAAATGTATACCAGACAACATCAATAATAACAAAAAAAAGTCACTTTTGACACCTAAAAACATTGAAATTTGACCAAATTATGTAAAATGAGTCCATCGCTGCAACTTGAAGTCCGCACCTCATGCTTGAAACATGCAAGTCATCCTGGTCGATTGGAGCCACATTACAAGTATGTTCTTGTGGCTCCCATAATGCCTCAATACTGACCCCAGCTCCTTAACATGCAACTGTATCCACAAAATGGTCATAATAGGCAATATCAGTCTGTCTACTTGTGAGGCCTGCATTGCTAAATAATGAGTCTGACACACACACACACACACACACACACACACTCTAATTAGGCAGTAGGCAGGCAGGCAGGTAGGAGAATGCTGTGATTACTCAACAAGTGACTCGAGGAGTTAAGTAGTGCCCTGAAGGTGCGGCCGTGGCCTCATCTCCTGTGCGAATAGGTGAAGGGATTATTTAGCCCGTTTGGAGTGTGTGTGTGTGTGTGTGTGTGTGTGTGTGAGAAGGGGGAGGAGGTGTGTGTGTCTGTGGCCAGGACCTGTCTGATGGTCACCCCCGCAGCGTAAATAGTTATTCCTAAATAACAGAAGGGCTGATCCACACTGAAAAAGGTGGAAAACAAGCTCACACCCAGTCAGTAGGGAGAGAAGGGTTTGAGTTTGGAGGAGGTTGGATGTGTAAGAGTGTGTGTGTGTTCAGGTTACATTTAACACACAAGCATCACACACTCTTGCAGAGTCGTGTTTTTTTGAATCTGGTTAGCAGGATGTTTTAATCTGGTCTAATCCAAAGAGAAGCAGACTGTTGCTCTCCTCTCTCTCGTCACCGTAGCCCTTCAACCAGCGACTCCCTGCGAGCTCCCCATCCAGCCCCGTCGTAATAAAGCAGAGCTGGTGGCATTAGTGTGTAAGGCCTGTTTCCGCTGAGCGAGGAGCAGAGGAGTGCCTTTGAACCGCGTGTCGTCCAGACTCTGTAGAATCAATCAGGAGGATTTTGCGGGCTTGACGCTGGGCAGCTCGACAGGATGGAAAGCCTTTTGTAATGTCGCAGCCGTTTTTCTAACTCAGAGCAGGAGAGTCCGCCTGCATGTCAACAAGCCAAACGCCCCAGCCAGCCAGCCAGCCAGGCCAGACAGATACACAACAGACTTTTAGACAGGCAGCCAGAAAGCCATGATATTTACTGCATAAAGTTTCCACTAATATGGATATTTATCTACCTCAAAACATGTGAGTGGACGAGGATGAAGTCACCCTCTCATCACTGGGGCTATTATGAGGAATGGATGCCTTCCCAGTTGCCTTTCTTTTCTTCTTTGATGCAGTCCCCCCTGAAGTGTGCTGAAAACGCAGATGTCACAGTTTCCAATCGGCAGTGAAATTAGTGATGTTTTGATTGCGCATGGGCTCGGAGATTACCAACGTAAACAGGTCTGGTGCATAGATCATTTCAAGAGGAGGCGTCATCCCCGTTTTCCACTTTATCCAAACTCAGTGGGCTTCTTTGGCTTAGTGCTGATGAGAAGCGGACATCCAGCTTCCAGTTTTTCATCTGAGCATCAGCCCTAATGCTGGCTAACGTGATATTTCCTTTTGGTAGAACTTTTAAATGGCCGACCACCAGAACTGGCTGCACTAGCACCACACTTGGGCTGAGCTTGTCAAAAAAAAGGCTTTCCATCACTTCTTTTGGCTTAATACGTAAATACATATAAATATATGTATTTATTTTATTCCAGATTTTAACAGGTCTTCAAGAAATGTTTTCCTGTCTTCAGATTTTGATAAAATGAATGATGATCTCACTCTTGAATTTAATTTAAATTTATCGTTTTTTTTAAATGATCCACCAAAGTTAAGCACCACTTAAAAAAACACCACTCACTCATTGACTGCTGGTGTGGAAATGCAGTACACCCTGTTTGGTGTTGAAGTTGAGTCATCTGAAGACATTTGTTCCTGTTTGATAGATTCACATTATTGTTTTATCCACTGTCATTAAAATGATGCCCAAGACATCTGCAATATATCCATTTGATGTGATCCTGTGGAGAGTGAATCAGCCGGAGGTTTTTAGAAAGGAATAACTATGTACCAGTTCTTGAATTAAAAACCAAAGCTGCAGCAGGTTATTGTGCACGCTGGCGGCTCCAAATGGCAGCAGCAGGTAACGGTTTTAAAAAGTGTTTGAAACCTCAATACCCAGAAATCCCTAAAATCCTGTAATGTAAAGTCTTTAAACTGCACACAGTGCCCTCCTGTTCATCGACCCACGGTGAGTCTGACATCACTTCAGACCATTGCAAAGAGCAAAAGACTTTACATTGTGCCGGGGAGCACTTCTAAGGATCAATTTCCCCCCTCCTGCCGTTTGATTTCCGTTAAATGATGGATCCTGACACCAGAAGTTCATATGGGCAGATTATAAAAGCGTCTGCTAAATGCCTAAATGTAATTTAATTAAGTGAATCTTTTGGGAAGCGAGTTCTCCTTGTTGTTACATTTTCTTTAACTTACGCTAAGACGGGCGTACACGTGTGTTTTCATTTAAAACTCATCACTACAGTAGCTGTAAAATCCCCCAATTCTCTGCTTCCTTTGTGGTAAAGCATGGAAATTCAAGGTCTTAAACATCAAAATATTTTGTAGGAATCCGAGTAGCCCGTTCTCTCTTTGTCTTGTTTTGTTTATCGAGCCTAGTGAAAGCTGAGAAAGACACAACAGCAGCAGGGACACATGATGCAAATGGGATCCTCCAGGATTCAGTCCCGGGCCAGCAGGAGTTCATGTCCACAGGCAGAGGTATTAAACAATAAACCATCACTATGCTCTGCACAGTAAGGTTTTAAGCTGCGGATATTTATTCCACAATGAGGTTTCCATATCTGTTTATCCCTTCAATCCACCTGCATCTATAAATGATAAAAACTAATCCAGAGGAACAGGCCTGTTTTGTATTCAGAAACACCTTGAGCTGCATGGAGCGCGTGGTGCTATAATATCTGTGTTGTCCCAAATGGGATTAAAGTACTGATTTCACTCACTGAGGGAGTTTGTATTGGACATGATGTCTGATTGGTGCTGTGTAACCCACACAGCCTCATTGATAATCGCTTAAAACTGATTTCCAATATCTGTAGCATGAAAAAGTCTTGAAGAAAAAACAAATCTTTTTTTTTTTTTTTGGGTTCTTCAGTTTTGATGGATTGTTTTATTTACCGTCTCTCTCCAACATCTGGATTCTGGCCTCTGGAGCGGCACACAGCACTGAACAAGCTTGACTGTGGCTCGGCGAGCTCGGAGATTTATGGCGGAGGCTTATAGCACTCTGCTGTGTTTGGGATAGCGTTGCCCTGCGCCGTCCCACTAAGATCACTATACTCTCTCCTCCCCTGCTTCCCCGCTTTCAATCCAGCCTCTGGCTCATGGAGGAAAACTGTCCGCCCCCTTCTTCCCCTCTGTCTGCTCGTGTCACCAGCGAGGGACAATAAAATCCACGAGGTCATGTGGCTGCTCTGATTACAAGAGAATGTTGCCTGTTCGGTTTGAAGCAAAGGGGCTCAGCGAGGCTGCTTAGTTCTTCACGTTTTGGGCCATTTTAAGTGATCTTTAAGCAATGCAAACAGTAAAATAGATGCATTTCTTCACCGTACATAACTTTGAATTATCTTTGGACAGATTGAACACATCTTGTACATCTAACCTGAGGTCTAAGTCCAACAAAAAGAGAGAAAGAAACCCCAATTTCTCTGATTTTATGAATGAATAAACTGAAACTTGAACCTTTATTAATCACTGTCCTTACAGGAAAATGGACAGCGTTGATCTTTTCCGCAAACTCTTAAATCACCTGTCAAGGACGACTTGTTGCTGCAAAAATAATGAGGAAAGGCGGGAAGTAGTGTGACAGTGCTATAATGTGGTTAATGTTGCTTCTTCTAACCCTGACCAGGATCTTTTCTCCAACCGTAAAGAAATAATTTGCCATTTTTGGGAATATACTTGTTCAGTTTCTGGCAAAAAGTTGGATGAGATTGATACCACCCTCATGTCTTTGTCATGCATAAAGACTGAAAACGAGATGAAACGGCTGCCTGGCTCTGTCCAAAGGTAACAAATTCTGTCTACCAACTGCCCCAAAGTTCACTAATTAACAAATTATATATTTTTTGTTTTATTTTTTACAAAGCCTGAAGTACAAAATTGACAATTTGCTGTTTTATGGATTGTTATGTGGAGCAGTTGCCAAGCCAACCAGCAGAGCTTCAAGGAAGTTACTGCACAGAGTCGAGAAATAGTCCTGCACATCGTCATCGGCAAAAGACGAATCATCAGGTTCAACTCTAAAGTCATTGTAGGCATGTGAGTTTTAGATGCTTTAGCTTTAGGTGGATTTTGTCACCTTTTGGACGAAGCCAGGCTAGCTGTTTGCCCCACATTTAGTCCTTGTGCTAAGCTAACCGGTTGCTGGTTGAGGATATTATATTTAACGGGCAGATATGTGAGTAGTATCAATATTCTCAAATGCTCCACAAGATGGCCAACAAGTATATATTCAAAAATGTTGAACTATAGCTTTAATCAGAAGTTTTAACCTAACTAAACCTGAACTACAGTGGGAGAAGATCTGAAAAATGCTCTTATCGCAACAACAAACGACCCATTTTGTCATTTAGTCTGGAGGACTTGATGGTAATTCCTAAAAAAAAAAAGAAGCTGCTTTAGGTTTCTAGACTAGTGACACTTTCACTTAATGTTCCCAGTTTTGCAGTAAGTGATTTGATTTGATGCTACATTCAAGTATGTAGCATCAAATGGACATTTGATTGGTGCTGGAGGTCACTGTGACTTTCTGAACATCACTGCCAGTGAGGAGCTTGTACTTGTGCCACGATCCTACGATTCTCTGGCCTGCGTCAATTGTTGCTGCTCCACTTCCTCGTTTCTTTGGGGGCTAAGAGAATGGAGCGCGGCCAATTTTCCATCATTTGAGGTGCGTTACTTCCCCTCCCCTCTTTGTTTCTCGACTCAACTTCACAAAGGCTCCCCAGACTATCTGCAATAATCCTTTTGGACTTTGTTTAAAGGGTTCCCACAATAAGAGATCAGTTTAATTGTACTTGAGGAGTGATTTCTATATAAGTTGTTTTTGGCTTAAGGACCAAGAGCCTGAAGCTTACTAAGCACATAGTTTGATAATTGGATTATTTGGAACATAGCCATCACTAATGTTAGATTCAAAGGCATTGGATCATGTTAGAATTGTGTAAAACTACAAAATGTCTGTGGCATGTGGATGCTCTCTGTAGCATGCTGTATATTTCTGCAGATTCTCAGCACCTTGTGCTATCAGGGCATGTAAAGGTATCAAAACCTAAAGCATGAGAACTGCCAAAGGTTACTCAGAGGAAGGCAGCTCCAGCCTCTGCACTGGGCTCGATACATGTGTATATAAACCTACTGACAGCAGGCTGGAAAAACAACCTGGCAGAGAGCGAGAGAGAGAATGGAAAGTAGAGTAAAGAGTAAACGAGGAAAAGAGAGTGAGTGTCCAATCCGACCCGCCCAGGTTTTGACCTATAGCTCTCTTTGTATTCCCCTGACACAAAGATTTATTATGCAAACATTACGTTCACAAAAATACATATTGAAACAATTTTTGGACAAACACGGCAGACAAAGTGAGCGTCCTGCACTGTCACGGGAGTTTGGAGCTCAGGGCGAGGCGGCGAGGAGAGCAGCAAGTGCATTAGTAGTCTCGCTTCAGGAGCCCTGAAAAGGTAAGCAGGTCGGGGCGGCGCTGTGGGCCGTCACACCAGAGCAAAGGACTGTCAAAAGAGAAACAAAAAGGAGGGAGCAATGATTAAGAAGCTGCCTCGGCCTCCCTGCCCGTCGGTGTACCTGCCTGCTCAGTGGAACCGGGCCGAGCTAAGGCTGGAACCCGGAGAGTGTAAACAGTTATAAACATGTACATGCGCACGGACACACACATACTCACACACTCGTGCAGCTGTATGCCCTCAAAGCACACGCAAATATATCACTGCAGGTTCCAGGTCATTCACAGACTTTGCTATATGCTGACTACAGGTGATTTCTTTACTTCTGATTTGAGTTATTGTGGTACCTGTTGCACAGGTGTGGCTCTGCAGGCATGGTGATTAACTGTAGTCCACCTTTTTCAAAAATAAGTTATTCACGCTGTGCAAACACAAGATGTTGTGATTGCGTGTGATTAAATTCCGTCAACAAAACTTTCCTGCTAATCTTGTTAGATTCGATCAATTTCACTTTCATATGTCTGTTTATGAATGAAGCAACAGCCAGGAGACTGGTAGCTTAGCTTAGCTTAGCATAAAGACAGGAAACAGGCATTAACAGCTAGACTGCCTCTAAAGCTGACTAATTAACACGTTATATACAATGATTGTTTAGTCCGTACGAAAACCAAAGCATACAATGTCAGTTTGTGGTTTTTATGAGGGGTTTATGTGCAGTGACTTCCTGGAGTCTTGTCACAATGAATAAGCATATTTCCCCAAATACCGAACTATTCCTTTAACTGTCGGGACGTTAATGGACGCCTTAAGATTGTTGCTGTTTTGATTAATAGACAAAATGTTTACAAGTGTCCATTGTAAGTCTCACTTTTTACAGATTTGCTGCATTATTACTTGAGTCACCTGACACACTAACAAGATAAACTTATCGACTCACATCCAATAATGGATGCATTGACTTACACGCCCTGAGCTGACCACAGCATCGCTATATAAAACCACCTGTTGATTTCATTTCTTTCTGAGAGGGTAATACATCAAAACAGCATCCTGCATGTTAGCCAATGGAGGTGACATGTTCTTGGCTTCTCTGCGGCAAATAAGCGTCATATATTGATCAAGAGAAACCACCGAGGTTGAACGAGCCTCCTCTACATATTTGCTTTGGGACCTCAGCCGTGTTTGTCCATCAACAAAATGTCAACCACATATTTCATTTCTCACAAAGCACCGCGCTCCCTATTCACTTTATCTGGGATGTTGTTGGACCAGAGAAATTCGTGGACTGAATGCATTCAAACACACACACACACACACACACACACACACACACACACACACACACACACACCTCAGGCTAACATCCTCCCTTTGAAAAAAACACAAAAAAAACAGTGATGTATGTGTTTTTCGTAGATGAAACTCAACATGCCTCCTCTCTTGTCTCTCTTTCTCAGAGTGAAAGGTATTCAGGAGGGAGAGGACAAGTCGCCCCGCTGGACAATTTACTGCCCTTCTCTGGGAATTCCACATGATCCAGGTATGGGAATGGAGAGTGGGAAAAGCCGGAGCAGTGAACTCGCCCTGGCAGTTTTATCTCGATTGTCAGATAAAACGGTATCTGCTGCTCCAACGCTGTGCATCAGAGTCTTTAGCAAGAAGCACTTTAGCTCCTTCTCACGTTCTGGCTTCTGATAAAAAATCGCACAAACACTGTGTCATTAGCGAGGCCAATAAAAGTGCACAGAGGGCCTGGAGCTTCTTCTGAAGACTGTCTTTAAAGCAGCAACATACTTGTGGAGAAATAAAAACCTTTCTTCCAAGTTCAATCAATTAAGATCTCCTAAATCTTGAGCCTCTGCTCTGCGAAAGGGACATTAGTTAGGCGACCCTCTTTTGAAAAGGAGTGCTGCATCTTTATGCAACGTAAAGATTTAGCACGATCCTGATGACAACTGTTTTACAAAATAGGCTAGAAAAAGTTTTTATCTGGGACTGCGTTTCTGCCAGCGTAAAAAGGATGATCAGCATCTTGTAATGCTGTTTTAAATGCTCAGTTTTGAAGCACCAAATATTGTTTATGAAAAGCTTCGATAAATTGTTGTCCCAAAGGCTAGAGGGAGCAACTTGTTTCTTCCTCCTTTCTATTTTCTCTTCTTCATTCTTTCCCATGCGGTATACTGAGCAAGACACGCAGACACACGTATGAATTAACACAGGTACACACACACACACACACACACACACACACACACACACACACACACACTGTAATGCAAACACATACACACAGTAGCCTGACCTCGCAGGCCAGGTTGGAGGAGTTAGGGAGGCGGAGGAGGAGGATGAACTGCTGGGACTCTGGTTATCCTCAGTCAGGAGAGTGTTTTCCCACAGCAGCAAACAGCTTCACATGGCTCCTTGTGCAACACAGCGCTTCAGCTCTTCTGTCTTCACTGCTCTTATCTAATGATGTAGTTTTCAATGAAGAGAGCGACCTGTGACCTCTCGCCGGTGATCCTCATCATAAAGCACAATCGCTGTCCAGATACTGTAACGCAGAAAATCTATTACACTTTAATGCATTCATTTATGCTATTTGTGTTCCGTTGCCACACTTATCTCCACATACTGTGGTATGAATTCAACTCAGAGGTCATCAAAATGTTACGTAAGTACTGAAATCCATTAATCAACTTCAAAATTCTCCTCATATACTTTGTAAAAAATCCTAACTGTTTCACTCCCCAGTATATTCCTGCTCGCTAACTACGATTCGAAATTGTTGCAAACCACAGTTGGAAAAATAAATCAGTTTTATGATGTGACAATGCTATGGTTAGGGTTTGGTAAGGTTTAGACACGGAAAGAACTTGGTTAGGTTTTAAGGAAATCATGCTTGGTGTTGAAGTTACTACTCTGTCAAGGTTAGGGGATCTTTGTTGTCAGGTTATGTTAAGGTGAGGTTAAGTAAGGTTAAGTTAAGGCAATGTGCCGTATACTTTAAAGGAAAAATCCACATGGGGAGCAGGTCAGGGGAGGATAGACGGGTCAACAAAACACTGAGACTGCTGTTTGCTTTTCATATTAAAAAGAACAGTCGACGTTGTTTCTTTGTTTTTTCTAAAACACGACCATGATCGCTCCATAACCATAACCACATGTTTTTAGATTGTAACCATGATGGCGAAGCTCCCTTAAACTTAACAAAGCGCTTATTTTAACCCAAACGATGATCATTCCCTAAACCTAACCAAACCTTCACCGTAGTCTTGTCACATCATTAAACAGATGTATTTTTCTACAGTGATTTGTAACATTTTTGGAAGGTGCAGACAAATGTCAGCCCGTCAAGTGGGGCTTCAGATCAGAAAACGCTTCTGTGTGATGGGCTTTGGGGCACGGACACGTTTAGTCATTTAATTTGCACTTGGACTTGTTGTGCTATGATGGTAAATGCTAAAAAGTAGCATAAGAGAGGCACAAGCAGAGAAGACTTCTAACGTCAGCAAACTGACGGTTATAGCTGCTATATAATATGTATTTAAAGCTTGCTTACATTAGCCACCATAAGCTATTGGTAATACCAGACAAGTAAAGCCGTGGCAGTAAAACACCTGTGTATTGAATAAGGGCACGTTTTATTACTTACGAGGAAAAATGGGTTATTTCAATGTAATATTTGTCCTTAATTGCATTTAAGCTTTATTATCACACATAAAAAGCATTGTAAATAAAAAGGTGAACAAACTGAATTAGATCACATATTTACTCTCCACTACATCCCTGATTGTTTTTTTTATATATATTTGTACTAATCGTGTCTGTTTGTTGGTCCTTTCTCTCCCTTCCTCCTTCTCCGTCCTTGTGGTTGTGATCTTCCACCATCTGACATCTGCTGTGCAGAATTAACAAACTGGTTCCCAATGTTTAGTTGGAGGGAAACACCAGAAAAACACTCCAGTGATAAAGCAGGTGTGGGTGGCTTTTGTTAGACTCTTGTCTTACGCTGCGAGACTTTATTCCCAAATGTTTTGAATTGTTTGGAAAGGCTGATGTTGGCAGGGATTTGCTGCTTCATTATGTCTACTTGTGTGTATGTGGGCGTGCACTCTTTGCACTTAAGATGGCTGCGTGTGAGGCAGAATTATACACATATCAAACCAAATGTCATTGGCTTATGCTCTGATAATTTGGGTTTGACCAATATTTGTTACTTAGGATGAAACATGTCGGTTTCCATGCCAAAACTGACAAACATTCAGTGGTTTCCAAGAATTTTGAAACCCATTGTGATAAAAATAATGAAGACTTGACCAATGTGGTGCTTCTATTTCTGGACTGAAGCTGCTGGCAAAATAAAGAAATCCACATTCAGCATTGCAGTAAAAATGTTATTCTTGGGTAAATAAAACCTCTGAAGCAGCATTTAAATGCCACACTGTGGTCTGGAGGTGCATTATGCTACATTAAAACCTTACATATAACAAATATACCCTGATTTTAAAAGGGTCAGTAAGTAATCTATAACGTACTAACCAGATCATCACATCTTTTGGGTTTTTATTGTCTTGTGAGGCATGTATTTATTGGTTTTATCGAAATCTCTCCTTGATGAGCTGCTAACAACTGAGACATCCAAAGCCATAAATCTCAGGAACCACTGAATTCATCTTTAACAATGCAGTTTATAAGATTATCGTAGCCTATATGTTTTTATTGTAAAATCTGAATCTGTAAAGTAACTAGTGCACATCTAAAATAAATGTAATGGAGCAAAAAGTACAATATTTGTATAGTGGAGTTGAAGTATGAAGTGCACATACATGACTAGTATGCTAATCAGTTATATAGTAGCTTAATTTTAGCTAGTTAATATCTTTAGTAGTAGACAGTGTGAAAATGACCAGTTTTAACTCATACATATATATTGTTGTTAAAAAGTTGTTCATAAATGAAATCGGTGGTTGTTAGGGAGCTGTGGACCGCCAATATGGCTGCCATGCGGTATCACCAGCTCCCCACCTCTGATTTCATATGAGGGCTCAAAGTTTCTGTTCAGGTGGATGGCCGACGCTGAAGACTGAGGGACGGGGAAACTAGGAGACGCAGGTAGGACCGTCGGGGAAGGAAAGCCGCAGACCGGAGCTGGTGACGGTGGGAGGGAGGGTGTGTCGGGTGAGGCTGAGAAGGGTGAGAGCCTTTCTCATGTAGGTCTGCCCAAACATGACGGCTTGTTTACCTGTCAGGTTGTTGCTTTTGTCTGGGCCTCCCACGGGAGACAAAAGAGACCGAGCTTTAGCTCTTCTCCAAGCAGGACCACCAGTGTAGTGTGTGTGGGTGGGTGTTATGTGAGTGTGTGTGCACGTACATGTGTGTGTTTGCACATGCGTGTATGACCCTGAGCGGCTGTCGTGTTTGTTTCTGGGCGGGTTTGTGTACAAATGCAAACATGTGTGACTAATTCTTTTTCAGGAGCAGCAGACAATGTAGTAGACAACTGTGGAATTGGGTTTAGGTTAAGAGGTGTGTGTGTGTGTGTGCGCGTGTGTATAGGGGTGTGTGTTTCTTTGTGTCTATATGTTAGGGTATGTGTGTTGTAATTCGAGCACTGTCATTCAAACAAGTACATTTATCATGGAGTCTTCACACAGTTTGGCAAAAATATAAACTGAACAGAATAATCTCAACATACAAAAACATATTTTCCCTATTTAAACATCATTTTTGTAATGGAACTGATAACAGCTGGTAGTCACAAAAAGATCAAGGAGTTCATCCATACATGCGACGCCAAAGATATTTGTACAGAGATGGGTAACCCCCTCACCTCATATATGACCACCTGTTGTCACATGACTAAAGTTCCTTACTGGTGATGTGGTAACGAGAGAAATCTATCTCCATGACGACAAAGGCCACGAGATGTACTTGAAAGCTCTGGAAACAAGTAGGTTGGACCTTTTTTTTATTTTATTGAATTATAGTTTTATTTTGGTCAAACTGCTGTTTCCATGGTCAAGAATGAACCCTCAAGCTCCACCTATAAACAGTTTGGTAAAATTAACATAATTAGGGATAGTTATAATTAATTAAATCAAATGTTTTTGATCCGAGCAATTAACACAAGATATAATAAATAGGAATTGAACTGGGAAAAGTATAGTGGATATACTAAAATCATTAGATATACTGTACATAAATATAACAGTATAACTCACTATTGTTTAGTAAGATTTTCTTGGAATGATAAAACTGTTTCGATCTATGCAAGTATAATGTTAAATGTAATTTAAGCACATCATTTGAACATAATCTTAATTAAATCAATGAATTAATAAAATGTCATTTTCTTGTTTATTTTATTTAGTTTTAATTAGTGTTTGACGGCTAATGTAAAGCTCCTGATGATATTTTGTACCACTGATCGGTGTCTTTTAATTCTGATTGTTTCCTCCATGTGTTTATTATTGTTGGGGCAGCAGAGGCTCTAAAACAACACTGAGATCATCATGGGACAATAAAACTCTCTTTTTAAACCCAGACTAATAAAACTCTGGTCGGTAAGGCAGGGTGACCCCTCCTCTCCAATAACAGGAGGAACTCTGCCTTCAAATGGAGAATTAACTTACAAGACGTTACGCAGTGACGAAAAGGGTAAACTAAATGTGCATCCTAATGTCATCAGACCGTTTTATGAAGCTGTTCGGTAGGGGTCTCGAACGATGTCTACCACATGTTGCTCTGCAAAAATAAAACACTTAAGACACGTTTATTTTATTTCTTTTTTTTCCGGTCTTCACTCTTTTCATTGCACACAGATTCACATTTCAAATAATCCACTTTGATCTTAAATGGCACATGTTGCTGCGCAGCCTCGGCTCAAACGGACGACTAATTCTGCTGTTCTACACATCAGAATTAGTTCTGTGAGCAGCAGTTGAAATTGATTGAACAGTACTGGATCGGTTTTCATGCCTCTGGTTCTTGTGTTTAATTGTATGTATCTTAAAGCTGTGTGTGTGAGTGAGAGAGAGAGACAGTGTCTACCTGTGTGGCAGTAAGTAAGCCCAGTAATCTCTGTTTGTCTCAGTCTGAGAAGTATAATGCTGTGACTCATTCCCAGAACGGGTGTGCTAAAACCCAAAGCACTCTATCTATCATAGAAATCAACAGTCGCCACTGTCATTTACCGAACTAATCCCCAAATGCCAAATTAATATTTTAAGTATAGGTGTGATTAAATTATGTGAAAGATGCCTGTAGACTCCAAATGTTTAGTCAAGGTTCTCATCTGTGGTGAGCGAGGGTGAGTTTATCGTGGTAATCCCAAAGATTTCTGCTTTATCTTTCATTCAGGACTGCGTGGGCGATGCGGCGGTGTCTCTCTTCTTGGAATTTATGTCTGAGAGGTGGCGCTCTTTTCATTTCAGCCCTGATGGTTGTTGTTGGCAACGCTAATAATGTAGTTTGTCTTCTGTTTAATCCAAACAAACTGCTTGTTCTGCTGCAGTGCTGAGCTTTAACCCTGTTGTCTATTCATATCTTTATATTACCTCATCTTTTCCTGTGTGAGATTTTTTTTTTTTTTTTTGCATCAGGAGCTGTAATGAATATTTTTAGCTTCACTCTGGGTCTTTTGGAAGCTCAGATCAGACAAACTGAAACGTGTAACTTCCTGTGTGGCTGGGAAACAGGCTATAGATACTAATATGAACATGCTACAGATTTTAACTTGTGCTCTTTTTTTTGCCACGGTCTCCTAGAAATGACTGTTACGTACAACTCATTTGCAACAGAAAATCAATTTTGGGGAAAATGTAATGACGCCCAGTTTATATTTTCTATTAACATAGATAATGAATGTCTCTGACAAGTAAAGTCAATACACACTATGTTTAGGCGCACACAGCACTTGGTTACGGTCAGGGAAGGATCATGGTCTTGCTGGTTTAATCTACAGTCACTTGAAGGATGAGACACAATGTCTCATTAACATTTAACTGAAACCACAATCTTCTCCTGAATCTAACTTCATGCAGGACTCGGGATGTGAATTCTTCTTTACAAACACGATGTTAGTCTTTGTTTAATCATGTGATGTTATATAGACACTTTGGCACACAGCTTGTAGCGTGTACTTGAAAGTTAAACTATTTCAATTTAAACAATTTCTCTAATAAAAATGGTGAAGTGTTAACCTGTAAATCGATACTCTACCGCTAGAAAACATTGATATTGGACAATGATCTCAAGGTCAAATGTGTCACTTTCTGTAATATCTGCACATGGAAACTACTGCATGGTTAATGATTGATTGTCATTGTAGTTAATAATACAAAACGTAAATTGCAGGTCATGCACCATCCTGACCTACACAACCTTACTTTCTGCTCCCCATCTAAAGGGGGGCACTACTTCCTGCATTGACACTGGATGTTAGCCGCGGATGTGCATCACGAGGTGTGTATTTATCCAAAATGGACGTAATTGTTGTAGGACGGTACTGGACTCAAATCTACCTTCATATTGTCCCACGTATGCAGATCTCTTGTTAGGTCTCGCTATACTTTTCCCTTCTATGTCCATTGTATCGCTCCATCTCCCACTCTTCCTCTGTCACCTTCTCCCATATTTCTCTACCTCTCACCCCCCATATCTCTTTTTCCCATCTACCCCCCCCCCCCCCCCCCGAATCCCCCCCATCCCTTCCTCTTGTGTAAAACCAGCTGCTTCTCTTTCTCTCTCTCGGGTTGGTGAGCTGAGTGCTGAGGAGGAGGAAGCTAAATCCAGCTGGACATATTTCACTGGGGGCAGAAAGTGAGATACAGAGCTGAAAGAAGTGGAAAAGAGGGGAAGAGGATGAAATAGAGATTTGGGGACAGAGGAGATAAAGGGTGAGTAGGCAAAAAATTGGGGAGAATGCGGAAGATGAGGAGAAATGACGAAAAAGGAGGCGAGGCATGGAAGGTCCACAGATATATTTCAGGCTGTAGTCGGGGGTCTGCGGAGGCTGCCGGGCTTTGATCTGGCCTACACATTGTGTGTGTGTAAGTGTGTGTTTGTGTGTGTCTGGCCTCTGAGAGGAGCGCATTGCCAGAGGCCACGACTGCAGGATTAGCAAGCAGCTTTCCTCTTCTGGCACAAAAATCAGAAAAAGTTCCCCTCTTTGGTTTTCTTCCACTTCACACTGAATCTCAAAGATACTGAGAGAAATGTAAGGTAGTGAAACTGATTATATTTAATCATGCTCCTTAAAATCCTTAATTAAATCCATCTAATTAAAGGCCCAAGTATTTATTTGAGCATATAAATTAAACATGTATTTATATATAATTATAGTGTTTGATTTATGGATGACATTTTTCTCATGATTGAAATGATATAGCTTTTTATTACAAACTTTACTGTAAACAAATGATTTAAAGTCAGTTAACTGATTCATACGCTCAGCTTGTGAAAACTTTGGAGGAGCGCTGTCTGAGACAATAATCCTGGTGTCATGAAAGCCTGTATTGTACAAATTGGGGTGTGGAGTTTGAAACATGTATGCATTTACCAGGCAGGGACGTTTAGCAGGCTGGCATTGTGGGAAATGTAGGATCCAGTGCTTTTGGAGCTTGACCAGTACCGCAGACTAAAAGTGAGCATATCGTGACCTCTGCTGCACCGATTTTGACCATTCCTATTTAAAACCTGTCTATTGTAAGTCCTCCAACTTTGATGATGATGTGACTCACTCCCACACAAATCACCTTTTTTTTTGTCAACAAATCTGTGAAAATACTGAAACCAATAACGTATTGGTCTCTCTCAATACTTCCCTGCCCCGCCTGTGGCACTCTGTTCCAAACCCATTGGTTCATATTGAAAATGTAGATCTTAAAAAAAGTGTGAATGACTGGATTAAAAACAGCCTGCCTTCCTGTACTGTTACTCGTTTGGAGGATAGTTTAGTTTTCCTCCAGGTGCGTTCTCCTCTCAGACAAATGTGTGTTTCCTGCCTGGTCAGTGGGTCTAACCTTTGCTCTGTTTTAATCAGGTAAAGTAGTGCCTCAGTAATCCTGTGTGTGTGTGTGTGTGTGTGTGTGTGTGTGTGTGTGTGTGTGTG
>JAVQJD010028370.1:0-18409 GCA_036023655.1 Nannoperca australis | reverse complement strand
CCCCCCCCCCCCCCCCCCCCCCCCCCCCGAGGCGAAGTCCAGCCCAGGGGAGATATGTAAGAGCAGCGGTCGTGACAAGAGCGTCAGGGTCATAACTCATTCTGTCTGTACACTGTGGTTTATGGAGTGGGACAGAAACTGGTTGACAGAGAGGAGAGCACCCCCCTCCAACACACACACACACACACACACACACACAGGCCTATGTCCTAGGCTGCTGTACACAGAGCAAGCTGCTGACTGGGCACTTTGGGCCTGCTCAACTTCTCAACAAAAGGCCTGTTGTCTCCCTCTCTCTTGCTCCCTCTTTCTCTCACCCTCCTCTGTCTCTCTGGTGTGTCCGTCTATTTAAGTGTGTGGACAAACCGAACCACTCGTTGGGGAAAAGAAATAGGGGTCGGAGAAAAGAGAGGAAGAAAGTGTAAAAAAAAAAAAAAAATGTTTTAAAAACCTAAAGGGAAGGACGGTGAGTCAGAAAAAAACAAAACAAAACAATACAACACGAGAGTGGGAAACCAAGACAATGAGAAAATGAAGGCAAACAGACAACAGAATAAGATTGTCGACGATGCATCCTGTCAGGGAGAATTGTGTTGCCCTCCCCTCAGAGTGAGTTTAAATCACTGTAGCAGGCCCTTGAATCTGAAAAGAGTTGGGGGATGTGCAGGTACATCTCTTTCTGCTCTATCCCTTCAGGTAGAAGATTGTCCACGTAGCCCAAGGGGATGAGCATGCAACCTGGGGCATGAAATCAGCTCGATTGCAGCCGCTCGGATTTATGGAATGACTTCTATTCGGCTTGAGAACACAGAAAATGTGCTCTTGCGCTGCCACAAAACTTTAGTCGCACTCAATATTCTTCTCTGCAGTTTAATCAGAGTTAAAGCATTTGTTAAAAAAAAAAAAGAAAAAAGAGTGAGCCACAGTCCCACGGCATACTGATGCACAAAACAGGCTAAATAATGAACGCTTTGTTGTTGATGTTCTCTACAGCAAATGTGTTGGAGTTTGCCAGCAGAACACTAATAATTTACAGAGCCTGCGCTTTAAACAATAGAACATTTGCGCGTGCGAGCATCTGTATGCTTTTCCTTTGGGGTGACGAGGATGATTCTCTGGAGTTCGTATGTTTTCTTAAGTGTGCGTGTACGGAGGCTCAGCTGGCAAAGGAGGCTAATCTGAGAACAAGAGCAGGCAGGAGGATGACTCGAGAGCAGGTTGCTATCAGCGAGACTCATCGCACCCTCGTATTCCCTCTCTTCGCACACCCTGCGTTGTTCACAGACACGCCGGGCCTCTGGAGATCTCACCCCTGCGCGCGGTTTCTGCCAGCCTCTTCACCTGGAGGTACCAACGTGAGTGGCTCGTCTTCGGGCCTCTCGCAAGTGTGGTTAGAACGCGGTAATCGCTACGCTATTGATAATGAAAAGCACGCAGGAGAACCACAACACTTGAGTCAAAAACAGAAGGAGCCAAGAGCGTGGCGGCTAACACAGAGGACTGTGGAGGCATGATAAAGCATGTCTCACAGAGAGAGTTTACACCAGAGAGAGGGGAGCAGGGCCTAATGCTCTGTTGAATAATGCTCTGTTGAATAACCACAGGCTGACTAGCCAGACTCACTATTGGTACTCACGCTGCCCTTTTACAGGGGAGGTCAACTCTCTGGCCCAGTGCTACAGTCTATAAAAAGGTGTGTGAAGAAAAGCCCCAAATCCACATTGTCAAGTCCAACCAAAGTCAAGGGACTAACGGAGGGACCAATTGTGCAGCAGCTCACAGGTACACAACTGTCAATGTATTTCAGTTTGCAGTAAAACTTCAGCTGTGTTAAAATGATCTGGAAGACAGCCCGCCTGGTTGTTTTGCATGTGGAATTATGTCAAAGAGAAGCCTTACTCTGCATATCCTCCCCACTTTGGGCTCTCAAGGCTCATCCTGCGTTAAGGCCCTCGGGGCATGACGCTGGTTGTGAGTAAGCCACTGGCTTCAGTCATTCAAACAAAGCAAAACAGGCAAAACTAGACAAGGCTTTTACACTTGGTTGCCCTTTGTCTCTGTGCAACAGCAACCAAAACCGCTGAAGTGGAGGCGGTTGCTGTGAGGACAAAGCAAATGACTACAATGAATAAACTGTAATTAAAAATGCAGCGTTAATGCCGCGGCGGAGAAAGGTCTGGTTAAATCTGTGCTTGTGGGGAAGGCGGGCTGATCTGTGCCGTGCTTTAGGCTTGCGAGTATGCATGGGTAGGCTACACGCATGCACGCACGTACAGGTCGATATGGACCATCATGTCAGCGGTGCAGATGTTGTCATGGAAACAAATCAGGCTACCTTTAAGTACCAAAACCTTACCATGCCATTGGAGTTGGTGTAGGGTATCGGTGAACTGATCTTGGTTTTTCTTATGACAATGCACAAATATCGGACTACCTTTAGTGGAAAGCCACACACACACACACACACTCTGTATTGCAGTGACTGGGAGAGAGCCTTGCAGGGCAGGATGGCTGAGAGCAATGACAGAAGAGCCCTTGGCTGAATTAAATCACAAGCCGTGCATTAGATCCGCAGGGCATAGTGAACATCTAGTTGAAAAGATGCAGGCGAGTGCATCCAGCTCTGCACACTTTCAACAGAGCATGGTGTCGCACTCGGCGAGTTCTGATTGCAAACGTGTGCCCGTGTTGCAACCCGCGCAACCTTCACGTGAACCTCCATCATCATTTAATGCAGCTGTCGGTTCATAATAAATCAGGCTCCAAACCTCGATGTTGCGTAGCTATCCACACACACACACACACACACACACACACGGTCCTCCTGCGCCGGACCACCCAGATTGTAGGCTATACTCTCAGCAAAGGGTTACGCAGTGGCCGGTTCACTCCTTTTTAGACCCAAGCGAAAGCGTGTTCAGTAGCTACAGTGTTGGAGCTCTTACCGGTGGAGTGGTCCACAGGTCCTCCGCCGTTGTTGCTGAACAGGGCGGCGTACAGGTCAGGGTATGCCTTCTCCAGGGCCACACACAGGTCGAGGAAATGGTCGCTCTCCTTGTTCATCAGCATCTTCAAAAGGTGGTCTACTTTCTCCGCGCTGGACGAACAGTTCTGGTCCAGCTCGAACCTATCGAGTTGACTCAAGGTGCCGGAGACCATCAGCAGCTCGATCACTCGGTCCGCGTCTGTTATGGACTCCAATAAGTTCTGGTGGCACTGGTCTAGCAACTCTTTGTGCTTTGGCTCCATTGCTATCCGCTGTAGTTCCGTAGCTTCCCAGCTAACCCGGACGGCCAAGTGGATGTAATATCCTTACCGATCAAAAGTACCAAGCGACTATTGAACTTAACTTATCGCCGCTTGCAGAAGTTAGCCGGAGCCACCACGGCATTAGCTTGCACGGGAGATCATTTTTTATAGCATATTGAAAAAGGCACAAGAAGCCATATTTGTTGCCCAAGGCTGTTGACTGCACTAAACAGCGATACATTTTTCCATCTTACTCGCGTGCGGCAGTTCAGGTCGTTTTCTGCTTCCCCTCAGAGCACGCCGCGGCCCAACACATTGTCCTCTTCTTGTGTATCATTTAACGCGCCGTTTGACGCCTCAACTGCTGGGGAAAACTCGCGTAACTCCGCCGCCGATCCTCAGTCACACTGTATCCTCCGCCATGTCTGAGCAACTAAGCAGCTGCTGCCCGCTGTCAATCAACGTTCCGTACAATGACCATATAAGGCGAAACCGGGCGGTGTTTTTACGAAGACACGCCCATTTCTTCAAAGGGCGTACACATCGCCCCGTAGTACGTCGAATATCCCAGGCGGAAAAAAAATGAGAATGGAGAGAATTTGCATGAAAATCTGGAGTTATTAAAAATATCGATGTAGTGGTAAAGGTGGGTAAACAGTTACCTCATCCTTAGAGTAAAGCAACCATCTATAATAAAATGCGTTACTGTTGTCTGCAGTGGTGGAATGTAACACACTTACTCAAGTACTGGAGGCCTACTTAGGTACACATTGGAGGTAGCCTACTAATTCTTTACTTGAGTATTTCCAGACGTCATACTACGTATTACAGGCACGGTATTATATTACAGTATATAGAACAGAACCAACTACAACAGCATAATGCTAATTATAGATTAATGCAACAGTAAAAATGATCCACTAATATATGGTAATATGTAATAGCATAACACTCAGAGGAGACATTTTTCTACTGTTAAGTATTTTACTCAGAAGAAATGCTAATGCAGTGACATAAATATAAAAATTGTTCAGTCCTTGTGTAACAGGCTACTGTTGGTGTAGCCACAGGCTTATCCTCCATGTTTCTACATCTAAGCTACGCTGCAACCAAATTCATTGTGTGCTGTTATGAGGATATGATAGAAGAGTGCAGTGAACCATGTGTGAACATAGAAGCAATATGTGAGGGGGACAAATGAAATGTGTGTTTAAGTAGGATTTGTGAGATACAATATGATGATGACGGATGCACTCCGCTTCCAGCAGCTGAATAAAGATTGTTGGCACAGTGGCGGGCGTCTGCAGGCATACCTCTCAAACCGTGCCCTTATTCATGCATGCACTGAATCTCATTGTGGCATCTACATCTCTCTCCCCCCTCTCTGTTTCTCTGCCATGCTGGCTCCATAGCTTGCGCAACCATGTGCTATCCCTTTAGATGAAAAATTAATTTCCATTCATTTATATCAAAGGGAAGCAGGTCCCCACTGCTGACACAGATTGGACGGCTGGGTCTGTAGCCTACTTCTGAGGACATTTGAGTATAGAAGACGGCCTGATGCTTTATATCTTGGGCATATGAATGTGTTTATTATTTAGACAACAGGGGTGGTGTTTCCAGCTGATAGTTTACTGAAATATTATTTAACAGATTTGTTTATCAGACAGCGCAGATCAGGGAAGATAATAGCTTTATCTTTTATTGAACAGACTGTCAGCAAGCATATCCATCATTTATCCTGGCCAAATTGTCTGAAACTGAACATTTTATGGATTTTTTTTTATTGCCAGTCTGAATAGAGATCTAGCTAATGGGAACCGGTCTGTGCCAAGGGTGGCAGAACAATTACTTTATTATTCACTCACTATTGACACTTTTATTTACTGCATCTCAATTATTCATTCTCAGCAACAATGTATCTATTTTCTCTGTCCTGCGAGAATGCACGAGAATAATAGTGTTCCAAAGGTGTTAAATGCCTTTATAAAAGGAGGCAGTGCCGACATGTTAGAAGAGAATAAGTTTGCTGATGTCCTTCATCTTCATACTGACACTTAATATCTTTTAATGTAATGCCATCATTCCACAAAACCTCAGATATTAAGACACTGTGAGAGGATTCCCAAATGATTAGATCAG
Source organism: Nannoperca australis (assembly GCA_036023655.1). NCBI lineage: Eukaryota > Metazoa > Chordata > Actinopteri > Centrarchiformes > Percichthyidae > Nannoperca > Nannoperca australis. Next base: position 13,018 of record JAVQJD010028370.1, on the reverse strand, counting down.
TTATAATAGACATTAGATTAGGCAATTCATGGTTTTTAATTAACAGTGAATTCCACAGCCTTCAGCTGGATGCTTGCAACAGATGGGAGGTTTCTGATCATAATGATACCCAAACTACAGTGTTGGCAGAGACATGTTGAAACACTTTAAAATTACCTTATGAAACACATAAAATTGTCTAAATGATCTTCTCAAAACCAATCTAATTACATTTAATCTTCATTAAAATGATTGTAACATAATCGAAACATCTATCTGAAGCCCTCAAGCCTTTTCTGCCATTTTGTGTCAATTTTAACACGGTGTGATCAAAAATGATTCTTCCAGCATGGCTGTTACCCAGGGGTCCCCCTGACAGCACTGCAGACATGCTAGACTTGCTTAACTTGGCCAAGGCAGCTTTATGGATGCCATCAATTCCACGGGCTCCCCTTCCCCTCCTCACTTCATAGAGTTATTGATCGTAGTGCAGTTAACTCACACACACTACTGTAGCCAGCCAAGCACAGAGCTACGTCGCTACAGTGAAGTGTGTTCGTCATTTTAAGTGAAGCCAACAGGACATAAAATGGCATGGAGAGCTCTGTGTGCAGCCACGCACGCTGGCCTTACACCCCTCAAGGAAAGAGAAGTGATGTATTTGTATTGATTGAGTAAAATGCTGTGTATTTAAGGGTCACCAATTGATTTTTGGCACAGACTGTGAGACCTTCAACACATTCAGTGTCGGAGAATGTAGACACTTGTTTATTATGTTGACTGTACGAATGTAAACTGAATTGTGATCATGGTTATTGAGCTAATGCCATCATATAAAAATATGATCAATAAAGAAGAATATCTATATTCTTCACAGTTGAAATTCACACTTCTGGTAAAGCTGTGGATTGAATAAAGACTTCACTGCCCTCTACTGGCAAACTGAGACTTCTACCAAGTGATAACAGTATCAGAGCAGTCATGAGGTCAGAATCAGAATCAGAATCAGAATCAGCTTTATTGGCCAGGTATGTGTACATACTAGGAATTTGACTCCGGTATTTATCTCACTCTCAATAGCTTTGGATGATATTATAATTGGTTAATATGTGAGACATTACTTTGAATTTTAGGGGGACATCTGTATCTAAATAAGTGTTGTATTTTTCAAATAATTGTAATGCATTTCGCATGTGAGAAAAATGTAATATTTCCAGCTTGAGTTCTCAAAATTTATTTTCTGAGACTGAGACTATTTGTGCATATTGTATATAGAAAACAGGCGTAGCAAAAAGTAACAAAGTAAACATTGCATTGAGAGCACTGGCATGGCATGCGGTTTTGTGTATAGGGCATATAGATATGGCAGAAATCTGATATTTATCGGAAATGTCTATAATCTTGTAGGCCACATTTCCTGTTCAGTCATTGCCTCCACAGAGCTTCAGTAGGAGTTTCTTGTAGTCGCCTGATGTGTCTCCCTGTCAATAAAATAAATTAGGCACATTTCTTAGACCTTTGTCTCACAAAATCGTGTGTACTTGTTGCTTTTAAATCATCCATGCAGCTGAAGGTTTATCTTTTTGTAAAAATACAATATACGACGAAGATACTTACAGAGATGTCCGTGTACAGCGACTTGCCGTAGTTTTTAACATACTCCTGGCGGATATCCAGCATGTCAACCTCGGATCGGGAGACCATGATCCGGATCAGGGTTTTGTCTTTGGTCCCAGCTCCCTGAACACACGCACATACAAATACACACGTTTCCACGTAATGAGGGCGACATAAATTAAACCTTACGCTGCACTTATTTAGTAATGTTTAGAAAATGACTATCGGGACCAGGTGTGTCTCACCTTCATGGCCTTGTTAAGTCTCTCTGCAAAGTAGGTGTGTGTGTTCTTAATACACTTCACTGAAACAGAGAAAATACTTATTACCAACACATGCACAACATATTCATTAACTCATACTCTTTGTCTTCATACAAACAAGATCCCTAAATTACGAATTTCATGTCAGTTCATCAATGTGAACAACACATTCTAGTATTTATCACTGCAAGGTGAGGATGAAGACGACAATACTTTACTTATGAATATTATTACTATTTTATATATCTGAAAAGTCCACTATGAAAAATCTAGTTATACATACACCAGAAAATATATAACAGGATGGCAACATGAAAATTCTAAGCTGCATTGATCAATATTTGTATTAGTCAGGGCTGTGTTTGTCAGCTGTTTAGAGCTTTTCTGCCCATTAGTGTCCAAATATTTATTAATGTAACTTTAAAGGAAACTATAACTAGCAAACATGTTAACATGAAATCAGAAGCAAAAACATTGAGAGAAGGAAATTAAAAAAAACATTGTCAAAAGAAATAGCAAACACTGCAGTGCACACCACCTCACAATAAGAATGTATGGACTGGATGCGCAAAACCAGTGGAAGGATTCAAATAAAAAAAACACATCTAATAAACAGGTTACTGTACCAGAACCCTGTGAAATGGTCGCAAAAAAAGGAAAAAACAAAGAGATTATGCATTTACCAACACTCCTTCCTCCAGCAATACGTTTACTTTCAAAGATGTATTAAAATAGCTGTAATACTGTATATGTAATATAATGAGCATGGGAAATGTTGAAATGGTCAAATGTCAAACATGTACTGCAGACAAGCCTCTACGCTTGTTAATGAATTAAGAGGAGCAGATTCAAACTTGCAATACATTGGTGTGGCCCTTCTTATATTAGGCTTGAATAAGTGTGTGTGTGTGTGTGTGTGTATATTCTTACCCACTGCCAACATGCCATGCTCAAGGTCTCCAGACATCTCCCTGCTGATGCTCTTCTCGATATCTCTGCCACACATTGCCTGGTACTCAAAAAACACTACACACACACACACACACACAAATGTGAAGTTACTGAAGTTACAATTGTGCCCTGCTTCTTAATTGTCCTTTGCCATCTTTAAACTCTGAACATGTCTTCATAAAGAATACCTGCTCTGAGATGGGCTTTGCTCCTGGCACACAAGATAGCGTTAAACTTGGACTCATCTGTTCCCAGCTTGTTTTCTCCAGCAGCATACAGGGCCTATAAAAGGAGAACAGCAATGTGTACAAATCAACATGTCTTTGCAATCAATAGGTCAAGTAATTAACAATATAAGAACTACCAAGTTGTGGATAAATCATCAAACATGAATTATTAATGAAGATGAAGAAGGCTTTACCTGAGCATCTTGTTTAGCCACAGAGATGTCAACAGTTTCTCGTTCATCACGATTACCCTAAAAAGTACAGAATGGCATATTCCTAATTTAATCTGAAAGGAGTTGTTAAGAAACGTCAGGTGTACAGGTAATCCATTCATATCATATTTGTACCTGAGAAAGAGAGATCAGGAGCCTGCGGAAGTGGCCTGAGGTGTCCCCACTAATGGCATCCTCCAGTGACTTCTTGTGTTCTGAAATGGCAAAATCGTAATGGTACAAACAAAAGAAAATCCATGGGTTCATGCAATAGTGACTGATAATGGCTGATAAATATTTTTGGATTAAAATGAGTAATAACCTGAATATTTTGTTTTCATGGTTAGCATCTTTAACATGTAATAAACACTGTGCAACTGAAAAATGTGAGGCAATGTGAGTGAAATTCTTCACCGAAGCCAAGACGGATACACTAGAAGCTTTTTAGCATTTCAGTATGCAGGGTGAACACAGCCCAACTTACTGGCAAGGGAAACTAAGATACTGTGGATTACTACATAAAAAAATTAAATAGCAAACAAAGCTGAACGATTTAAATAAATTAATAAAACTGAAAAATTAATAATAATAAAAAATTGTGTTACAGTTTTCTGTAATGTTTATTTCAATTTCTTATCATTGACTTAAAAGCCTAGTACTAAACGACAATGTGTGACAGACTGCATTTGCAAATTTTATAGGGGTACGCAGATCTAGATACATGAAGCTTATCCACTAAAGTAATAAAAGTCTTTCAACGCCGTCATGCTGTGTGATAAGGGGGGACAAAAGTGCATTAACCGCCCTGAGGCATCTCACCTGCTTTGTAAATACGGCTTATCTCCTTGATTTCAGCGTTGGAGCGAGAAGACAGGATCTCTATCAGACAGGCTTCATCAGTTCCGGCTCCCTGTTAGGAAGACAGAACAATGGTAATCTGCCTCATCCTCTGGCCTTGTAGCAGCCCAAATTCTCCCTGTTTATTTCTCTTTAGTGAATCTTCATTCAAACCTACAATTAATGCATTTCTTTACAACATTTTATAACAATGTAACATGTAAAAATGCCTCTTAATACAAGAACATTTTTCATAATAAGTAATAAGCAAATGTTTTTACAAAAGCAAAAGCACATAATAACCTGGATTATAAGTGTTTCAACGACTAAAAGATAGTATATGCAGTGAAAATGATAAATAGCAGCATTGAGCATTTACCTTTATAGAAGTGTGGAGCTCAGAGGCATCAAACTCAGCTGGGGTCTTCAACATGGCCATGACCAGCTTCCTAAAGTCTCCTGACAGTTCTGAATGCAGGTCCTTAATCAGATCCTGAAAATGGAAACATGCTTGGAATAACTCAAAACCATCACTAACTGCTATAATGAGCTCTGAGGACATCCAATCCCTTCTCCAATTTACCGGCAGCACTAGCACCTGTTGTCTGCCTGTCACCATTATGCACTGCTACTGAATGCACACTGAGCCACGAATGATTCTATCTTGGGAAATGGTGTTTGTTTTGTAAACAATTTTTTTTTTCCAAATATCCAATTGGAAAATGGTATCACATTAACATATAAACTTTATAATAATGCATGAACAGGACTTTTACCTTCCCATAGGCAGTTTTGTAAGCTTGGAGCAAAGGCACACGCTGCCTGTTGGAGCGACTCCCCAGTAAGTCGATGATGGCTTGCTCGTCAGTTCCTGCACAGACATGCCCACAATGTCAAATCAGACACACATCGCAGAAAAATAAACTATGTAAAACATTTCCTCGACATTTAAAAATGACAAATATCTTTCTAAAAACAAAAGCTATAATCTGAAGAAAATTATGGCTGTGATCCAACAGTTATATGATGTCTTTGACTAGTTTATTACATGATTTAATGTCTAAATAATCATAAAAGACCAAATATATATTTATATGCTATATATTTGTATACACACACACACATATACACTATACTAATACTATTGTTATAGATGTGACTATAATTTTCTAAATGATCAGAAATTACTATTACCCATTATCTTGAAGTCCATAAAAGACTTAAAACCAGTTATTAAACTAAGAAGGAGCAGCTCAATAGAATATACAGTTAGAACTTCCCAAATGGACAACACCCAGTGCATCCAGAGGGCATTATATCTCAGAAATAGATAGTAGCAAACCCAGATTAAGTTCCCTGTGCATACCACTCACCAAACCCCTTCATGGCCTTCCTCAGGACTTCAGCATCACGGAGTGGGTCAGCTCCAGGAAAGTCCCGGATTGTTCCCCTGTATCCTCTCTGAGATCACAATACAGTGCAACAAATGTTACTTCAACAAAAAGTTCATACCGTTTTAGAAACCACATTGTAAATGTATACAAGTGGGTGTGTATATAACACATCACAACACAGAGGCTTCAGAAGATGACAGATATTTTAGTTTTTAAATCAATAGGGTCAAAAAAGTATATTCAGTGTTTCTTACATTGACAGGTGGAGATATTGGCATGCCGCCGCCTCCTCCTCCACCATAGGCTGGCATGGATGGATTTGGTGAGTACCCTGGAATGGGTGCTGGTGATCCTCCATAACCATCCATGGGTGGGTTGGGTGATGGTGCACCAGGGTATCCAGTCATTGGCTGGCCAGGCTGGCCTGGCTGGCCAGGGTAGCCCATCCCTGGGCCTTGGGGCATGGTCCCTCCGGGCTGTGGGTACAGGCCATATGACTGTTGGTTAGGGAAGGGGGCACCATACCTGGTAGACTGAGGGACAGGTGGGTACCCCCCAGGGGCTTGGGCATATATGTAGGGGTTTGGAGTAAAACCCCTCATATCTGGAGAGATCTGGGCGGCCTGTGATTTAGAAAGATTGAAATCCCATAATATGTGCACAGATCCTTGAAGATTATTTTATGCAAAGCACAGGCAGCTGGTCACACCTTTTTTTGGATTAAATTTTGATTTATTTATGGAATTAAAATCAATGTTTAACCAATTTCCAAGTAAATGCCCCCGATCCTGGATCTAACTTCAGAGGAGAATCCGGCACATCCTGTCTCAAGCAGATGCAGAAAAACTAGAGTCTCTAAAAGTAGAATGGGAGCCAGAGCTTTCAGCTATCAAGCTCCTCTTATGGACTTATGGAACCAGCTTCCAGTTTGTTTATGGGAGGCAGACACCCTCCTCACATTCAAGAGCAGGCTTAAGACTTTCCTCTTTGATAAAGCTTATAGTAGGGCTGACTCAGGTGACTCCTGAGCCACCCTTAGTTATGCTGCTATAGGCCTAGGCTGCCGGGAGACTTCCTAGGTTACAAGGAGTCTCTCCCTATCTTAAGAGTCATCAATCGAGCCACAATGGCTGCACTGAATGAGTCACTGATGATCATTAAGGCTCAACTAATTAACCAATCAGTGCTGACGAGCTATTCTCTATTATTTATCTGAAACATACAGGATTGGGAGGTTTTCTTGCCATTGTCTCCTGGTGCTAGTCATGGTGGGACTGTTAGGTCTTTGTAAATATAAGAGTTGGTCGTGACCTGCTCTATGTGAAAACATGCCCTGAGATAACTTTGATATGGCACTATATAAATAAAACAGAATTGAATATGTATTATATTTAACAAAAGATCTTTATTCCATGGCAATCCTCAATCTTTTTTCATCCAATACCACCAAAGTGATTAATTCCCAAATGTAGCCATGCAGCTCAGTAAAGGGTGCCAATGTAAAGCGTAGATATATAAAATTGTATATCTGGAACCGCCAAACCTTTCCAAACACTTTCCGTCTCTGCAAACTTTTCCTTTTAGGAACATTTCACTTTCCATCTAAACAGAGATCATTTTTTGTAAATGTTCCCTTTACTGGACAGAGGTAACATGGAACTATAAAACTGTGTTCTAGGTAGAGCATCTATTTTAATTACTGAAATCCTGCCTTTACCAAACCCGTATCTCCTAGAACACCGTTCAATATTTGAGTTTAATTCCTTCGGACAGGTTTTTTTCTGAAGATTAGACAGTATATCACAAGATATTCAAAAAGAGACACTGAAATGTTGTGGCTCATACCAGCATTACTCAATTAATAATAACAATGCAGACTTTTCCAGTGAACTTGAAAGGGCACTAAACCTATTAAAAACCTCAAAAATACCAGATAGCAGGACTGCTGCAGACATATATAAAAGTACATAATCTGCAAAAAGAGAAATGTGATAATGAGTAGAATATATTGTTATCCGTTTAGTGATAAGGGAATGCCAAGAATAGCCAATAGAAACGGGACATTGAGTAAAAGGATGGAGGTTAGAAAAGCAGGACTTACTCTACAGCAGAGATGGGACGGGATTTTGTTGAGGCCAGCTCCTTTGTCACGAGCCGTAGCAAAAGCTGCACGCGCACAAGCAAGAGTCAATTAGTTCATTTATTTTACATCAGCTTTTGGTTTCTTTACCATTCGAAACATATTCATATCTATTATATAACATAACAGATTAGACAGCATGATTATTGCACAGGTGTGCCTTAGGCTGGCCACAGTAAAAGGCCACTCTTAAATGTGCAGTTTTACTGTATTGGAGGGGTCCGGGGGGGTCAGAAACTCAGTCAGTATCTGGTGTGACCACCATTTGCCTCACGCAGTGCAACACATCTCCTTCACATAGAGCTAATCAGGTTGTTGATTGTGGCCTGTGGGATATTGGTCCACTCCTCTTTAATGGCTGTGTGAAGTTGCTGGATATTGGCAGGAACTGGAACACGCTGTCGTATACGCCAATCCAGAGCATCCCACACATGCTCAATGGGTGACATGTCCGGTGAGTCTGCTGGCCATGCAAGAACTGGGATGTTTACATCTTCCAGGAATTGTGTACAGATCCTTGCAACATGGGGCCGTGTATCATCATGCTGCAACATGAGGTGATGAATGGTGGATGAATGGCACAATAATGGGCCTGAGGATCTCGTCACAGTATCTCTGTGCATTCAAAATGCCATCAATAAAATGCACCTGTGTTTGTTGTCCATAGCATACGCCTGCCCATACCATAACCCCACCGCCACCATGGGCAAAGTGTTGCGTTTATATTTTTGTTCAGTGTACATTTGTTGTAATAATAAAAAATGTACGAACCACAGCTCATGGATTATGGGAATAGGATTGCTACAGTGTTACATAAGAGTCTTGGGTGTCTTGTACATGGCAAATTGACATTATACAGGGACATGGACTGTATCTTCAGTGCTGGAATAGAATTATTTGCAAAGTGTGTTAACTGTCATTGGCCTTTTGTATGTAAGAGGAGAATGGACACACCCACAGTGGACTGATGCCCAGCTGCAGACTGGCAGGTGGTGACAACCCTGTGTCCAATTTAACCCTGCCACTAAAGCACCAGGACAACCACATAGATTTATCACAGGGCTTTTTTTTGTAATACATTTTAAACACAAAATGCAATGTCATGTCGGACAACTACATCTATTATCAGCTCATCAACAGTGCAATTGGCAATGATAACGTCACGTGTGTGTATTATCAGTTAAGTTTAAAGTAAAAAGAGATTTTTCCATAACTATGTGCCTCTACAGAGCATCCACTTCACACTGTTTTTAAAATGAAAAGTAAAGGAATGAATCCACTGCATTAATATAATTTAACAAATAGTTGTTGAGGTGTTTTAGGGATAGTCTGAATCAAAGTAGTGAACTGACCACCACTGTGGCTAAACATACATCCTAGTTGAATAATGGTAGTGGCCCTATGAGTATTCATTTTAAGTGAATATTTCCTAATTTTCCCCAATTCTTCAATTTCTTCACTAGGTTCTCATCTTGCCTTATTTTAAAAACATTGTTCTGTAGCAGAGACTCTTTAGATAAATGCCCTCAGACATATTAATCTATGTGGGTTAAATATTAGACATTTCCATTCAGCATGTCAGTAAGCCTGGACTTGTCACTCATAAAAATCCTGGAGGCACAGGGACTTAACACCACTTGGACCCTCATAAATAAGCAAGTTCTCAAGCAGATATGAAGAGCATTAGGGGATGGGGGGGGTTTGAGGCACACTATATTTCCCAGGGGATCCCTCCTCTCTTCCCCAGCCCCAACATTTGTGTGAGGAAGAATACATCACTGCAGGTTGTCTCTAAGTGTCTGTACCACTACAGCCTCCACAGTCCTCTCCAAGGAGAAGACAGCACTGACACACCACTGACACCTGGCTCTGAATCTGACAGAGAGAGAGGGCAAAGGAGGGAAGACCCCACACCTTCATAAACCATGCCTCTCTCGATGTGTGTCTTTGTTTCAGTCAGAAAACAATCAGGACCATATGGCGAAAATTACATTGCAGATTTCTGAAATCAATCTGAGAAGTTTTTTTGTTAGAATTGTGAGATTAAAGTCTGGTCAGTTTTGACCTGTTTCTCAAAACTTGGAACTTTATTGTTGTATTCATATTATTTGTTTGGTTGATCTTAATTTATTTTAGTTCCCTTAGGAAACTCACGTCAGTTTTAACAATTAATTACAGTATAATGCATTCATAATTCAAAATTCAAAACCCCCAGGCAGAGCCCAAAATACACAACAGTGGTGAGAAGCTATAGCATAAGTGTCAGTCACATATGAGTTTTTGTAGATTTGAAGCGTAATTTGACTGAAGAATGAAGGCTTTGGATTCCTGGCCACACCAGAAGAGTTAGTGACCAAACAGATTATTTAAAATGTGTTTGATTTGGTGGTGTCTCCACGCTCAGGCGTCTGCAGCATGCAGACACCAAAATAAAATTTGGCAAAGCCAATAGGAAAACTAAACGGGTTATTCTAAACCGCAAGACAATTCACTTTATACTAACAGAATTACACGATTGATATTCTTTTTTCATTTAATACATGGTCTTAGTGGAGGAAACTTAAGAACTAAAATTTCCTGATGTGTTGTCCTATTTTTCAAACTCTGTTGATGTATATTCAAAGCAGAGGGTATGAATCATCATTTATGTCATTGTTTTAAATTTTTTGTCAAATTATCATATAGTGTTTGGAAAACTGGCACACTGCACATACATAGTTTAAGGTTAATTTATCATATTTATTCATGACTAGGTTGTACAACACATTGCAAGCTGTTGTCCCTTTATGCTACACACAAAAAAACAGAAAACTGTTGTTTATGGTGGAGTGTAGAGGATGAAGTGAGGAGTCTCACAGCCTGAAGAAGCTGCTCTATAGTCTGGTGGTACGGCAGCAGATACTGTATCACTTGCCAGACGGCAGCAGGGTGATCAAGCTATGGCTTTGGTGGGTATTATCTTTTAGTATTCTTTTGGCTCTGCGCACACACCTCACCATGCTCAGTACATGGGTACCAATGACGTTTTGGGCAGTTTTTATCACCCACTGCAGAGCAGATGGGTGATACCAGATCAGATAACCTCCATAAATGCCTAGAGACTAATCGCTCAATTTGATAATGGTTTCTATACAGGGGAGCTGCGGGGAGCTCAAAGTATATTTTTCTGTATATTTAGGTTCCTGAAATAAAACATACAGAGAAGCTGTTGGAAAAACAATCTACTATGTTTCCGGTAAGATCAATATTTGAGTCTGTAGTCATGTTCATAATTGTCATGGGATGCAACTTAAGAGTGGCAAGTAACGCAAACCATTACCTGTGCATTTGCATTTTTATTGTTTCTCAGTGGAGTGCGATTAATAAAATATTGCAACGGTGAATACGTTTCTGTGTATTTGTTGTCTCAGGCTAAATATTCTCTGAATTAATGAAAATACACTGATATTATATTTTTTGGAGGACGCATTCATGTATGCGTGTGCATGTGTACAGAACCCTTCCACCCCCACATAAAAGGGTTTCCCTGAAAGCCACGGTGTAAATCAAACACTGTTTCTATATTCTAAAGGGCCTAATTCTCCAGCAGAAAACCTGGATAATGAATGGAGGGAAAAGGGCAACACTGTAGCAGTAAGACTGGTGGGGTTTTTGTTGTTGAGCTCTTTGTTAAACAGATGTTTCTTGTGAAGGAGAGAACACAGGTTCAGATGAGAAACCCCTGTGTCATACCCCTAATGAGCTCAAACTTGGCCTGCATTGTCACTACCTGGCAGGCTGTCTGTACACACAGCTAGCCTTAATCCTGCCAGAAATGTAAGCTATGCAGCTAAGAAGCCACAGTGCAACAGCTGTAAATATAATAAATATTCAAGGAACACGTGGCAGGGGGTGTTTTGAGTAGCTACTAGTCAAATGCATGAATAGAGGACATACAGTGTCCCTTACCAGAGGAAACAGTTGATGGGTCAGATACATGTTTTGTGTTCTTCAAACTAGCATTAATGATATGTGTGGATGAATCAATAAACACCCATAGTTGATCATAGGCTCATACGTGGAACATCAATTTGATGAATAATAAATTAACTGTGTTGTATTGCAAATGTGTGTCGCTGCATGTCTTTATCACTTGTTTTGTGGTAAACATACTATTTTCTTCCTGTCTGTGTCAGATGATACACAAATGGTTGTTGACAATCACCGGTGAGTTCTGTGCTTCATATTGTCAAAAGTGATGCAGCATTGGAAAACAAAGATGTCATTGTTTGCAAAGTATATTTGAATAGTTTGGAATTATCCCCTTGAAGTTGCACATGGCATCCTTGGATTTTGGTGGCACCAAATGGAAGGAATTGGTAACTGTTCGTATCAGAAATGCTGTCAAGTGACATCAGTAAACTGCACACAGCATAATCATGTTTACCAAAAAGGATACCAGAGAGAGAGAGAAAAAAACAGCATTTGGATAAAAAGCTGATCAGATACAGAAATATAGAATCTAATATTTCACTTGTCACTTGGATCATCAGCTACGCCGGCTAAATGAGTAGGCTCCGTAGCTATGCTGTAGCCCCTCTTCATAAATCCCCCAGTTCCATAAGGGGATTCACATGTAAGAATGAATTGTTATGAAGAGAATCCAACAAAATGGCAAGTCAGATTTATTGAATCCTGAAAAATGTCATGTATACCAGAGGAGGATGACATTAACCAGCTACAAGTATACAATGAAAACAACACTGGCTGCATATACTGACAGAAAATATCCTGTACTTGGCATCACTGTCTGTGCTGACCAGCAGTAATAATCAGGAAAGCCTCATGTAGAGCACGGACAATACGCTCTGAGAAAGAGTGCCAGACACTAAGATAACAGGCTGTATATTAGACTAGGTAATGTTTATTGAGTGTGTGCTAGTAAACTGTGGGTAATTTGGTTTGTATAAAAAGGCCTCCGGGGACTTGTGTGGTGACTCTTGTTGACACAGCAGTGGAATAAACGTGTTGGCAGACGTGAATCACTGCGGTCCATGCAGTCTGACGCTCCTTCATTGGACACCATTTGTAGCATAGACTGTATATAAAGATGGTCAATGTGTCTCCACTTTTGGCTTCACGCATGGGAGCTGTCATGTCCATCATCCATTTTTATGTACAGTTATGTTAGACGTTTATGACCTACCAGTCATTTACACATGAGCTTGTTCAAGAATAATATCAGATATGTGAACATGTTTGACGTAAGGCTGCATCCTGTATACTGAATATCATTATTATTTTTCAGTGATAGCACTGTAACCCAAGGGCACTGATTCAGAGTTTTGCTTATTGCTACTGTAATGGTCGTACAGTATAAAATAGTGTATCCCTTAATAAAGTTAACATACTATCCTAT